>JAUELE010090178.1:2104-14946 GCA_031471655.1 Diodora aspera
GATTTTAGCAAAACACTATTTTACAAATAAAACTTAAACATGTTACAAAAAGTTTCTTTCTCTTGCAAACATATTATGTACTTTAATAACTGCTTCTAGTGCACACTGTTGTATGTTATTACTGTGGTAAACATGTTTTAAAATGTAGTTTGCCTTTTACTGTATTATGAGTGTTTTATATTATATACTTTGAAACTCATGCATCGTTTGGCCAGATGTACATACACTTTGCACATTTTATAGACTAGAAGACGGAAGTTATCATAAACGCTAATCTGTACTTCCAACTACTCTTCAAATCAAATACTCTAATCAATCCTTCAAAAAACACCAAAGTGTTCTAATTCTTTCACAATCTGACTGTTTAATTTTACAATATCGTTTTAGTTTCGTTGATAATAATGTATGTTAACTTGTATCTATAGTGGACAGTAAATAGTAATTATCGTGGTATTGATGACATTGGGCTATACTATTTTAAATACGGGGGTGTCAGTTTTATAATGTAGACATTTGGACACTCATTTTTCTGTAGCTATTAGTAACTGTAAGCATTCGTCAATGTATATGTAAGTATAAGTGTAGTCTGTTTCCCAGACCTTAGAGCATACACAGAAAATGTAGCCTGCCCAAGCCTAGATCTTTAGCCAGTCTAGGAATTCTCAACACTTACAAATTAGGAATATCGCTGGGCTCTTTTTCTGATTCTATTAATATTTTCTCTAGTCTAGCATTAGTGGATAGAACCTCCTTATTGGATATAAACGTTAAACGGATTATTATCTACATTAATTCCTAAATAAACGCGAAATGTACGGTCACACGACAGACCTACATTAAGAACCTTGAACACACTGATCTGACCTTGGTGATTGTATCAGATTTACTCATAAGGAAGCGGATCGACGTGTTTATTTGTTTTACACGGGTTCTGCCAAATGGGCCTAGTCCGAGTTTTTTACTATAGGACCCTGCGGGTCTTAAAACCGCCCCCACCAAGATCTCGCTTTTAAAGTGACATTCGTGGATAAAAAATTTCTTACCACTGCAATATTTAGTGAGATACGGTTCTTAATTTCTGTGCAAAAGCTGCAAAACCATTATCCTTGTGGCGTTTTTTCACACCGAATTTGGAAGTAGGGTCACGTTTCTGAGTTATGTACTCACATTCCATCACATACTTCCACGCCAGATTATCAAAAATCGTTCTGGCGAAGACATATCTCCGGATCAAGCAAGCAGATATTCATGTGAAAGTATCAACATGACGTTCCCAAGCGATAGTCTTGGTGTCTGGCAGCTAACTGACACAGCACAGGTGCGCGTGCATTGCGCGTGAGATCAGATCTATGTTTTTGGTCACGCCACCTGGTGAGAGCAGGCCCCCGATGAATGCTAGGACGTCCGATAACTCTGCGTTATCCGTTATCCGTTATCTATAAACTGCACTGAATCTATCTACAAAATGTTCTGAACTAAACAAGAAGTCACAAGACTAAAAGTACAGAAAAATAACAAGGGAGCATAATGAAAATATGTACATAGACTTTGTTAAAGTCCCTGTAGCTGATGATAATAGGAGGTCCAGTGGCAGATTAACCATTAGGTCGGGGAGGGCAGCCCTAGAGTCAAAAATAAAATGGTTCAATTGAGGGTACGCGTAAGTTCTTTGGATGATATTTCAACATTTTTACATAGATGATTTTCTTATCTATAATTACAATATACATTATTTAACACAATTCCACATAATTTGTTTTTGGGGGGGCGCAAAGGTCAAGGTATAACTTACTAAAGCTCTAGGGGCCCGGGTGGCAGTTAATCCGTCGCTGACAATGCTCTGTTTCATACTGATATCCCTTTAACTAACCTGCCAGCCACAGGCGGCGCAGCATGGAGAGGGTAATGCATTACCAATACACATAGTGATTTACATTTAGGCTGGTTAAAAGGGACGCAGGGACGTGACAAAAGACACATATGTATACATTCACTTATATGAAAGTGATCGAGGAGTTGAAGGGGAGCAGTCATTATTTCGTCTTGTATCAGTACAATGCGTTACAGAATTGTTAAAGGGACCGATCGTTTTGTCTTGTTATAATACATTGCTTTTTAACATTCAAAAGTGATCAATCATTCTTCATTGTTCATACGATTAGAAAGGGACATTATGCATTTTTTGTTTTGAGATTTGAAATGAACAAGCCACCATACATTGTTTCATACGATGCGCTTTCCTCTCAAAAACCTTGTTCCCGATGTCCCCACTCCGCCTCCAAAGAAATGTATTTGAAATGACAGTTACGCCTCTGTGTGTACTTGTGATAACAGTACCTGTTTTGTACATCCAATTCAAACGGGCCAAACGTCATACAGAGAACGCTTATCGACAATGTGGATCAATAATTTGTACTCTAAAACCAGTTAAGGGAACATTTTCCTCCGTCAAACCATTTTTTACAGGGCATGGGACATTCTATTTTTCTTAGATAATTTTAAATATTTTTTATTCAGGGTATGTATATTTTTAATGTAATTACAGAACTATACAATATACTTAAAAGGGGGATATTAAGGCTAATTGAAGGCTCCAACATTTCTCATGATACATTTCATAAAAGTTGTGTGTCTCCTTGCAATCCATTTATTTTTCACTTTTGACTCATGTAATATAATCTATTTTCAATATCATCCAGCCGCCCTCCCGTCTCATAAAAATCAAATGGTCGATCCGTAACGTCATTGTGTAGCAAACGTGAACTCAATAAATACACCATTCGATCTATGAAGTTTTCCAATGTTGAAGATGGCAACTAAAGAAGTGAACGAAGCAACCTCGCTGCACCTGGATGTAAAACAACACATGACCTGACACACCAACAGAAGGAAGGGTTGTGCAGGGTCACCACAACCCAATGCACTTCCGGTGACGCACGCATTCCATTCAAAGTTTCTGTTACTATAAATACGTTACACTAAAAATAGGCTATGAAATATAATGTTTGTCTATTCTCAATTTTCACTTTCTTGCAATATTTTCAATGCATAGCCTTGCTGTGGAACAGCTAGACTTTTATCAGGATCCTATAAGGCTGTATATACTGTATATGTAATATCGGAAGCAAATAATTATTCCTGGGACTATATTAATTGCCTTTTCTAGCTGTGCAAGGCCAAGCAGAGATGACTATGGTAGAGCGAAATGTTCAGTTTTCTGTGTCTTGACTCACACAAAAGTCTATGAAACAGCATACCCCAGACAAATAGACTGTCTACTAGACTCTATATGTCAATTTATAAAATTGAAATGCATTCATGGAACAGGACTATAAACAGATACATATACACACCAGCGGGTTAACACAGATCAACGGTCATTTTAAAGTGGTAACGCATGAAAAAATGAATGAATGCATGCATTTAAAGCTTAATAACCCTTCAGGGTATTTGACGAAGGCTTTGGCAAATCACAAATACCCTGAGTTCGGAGTATGTATTTACTCTGTATTACTCCTATTTATCCCGTATTATTAACCTTCATTATCAAGACGTAATACAGGAAGACAGGACTACGTGTTAATAAGTAATTTAGTCGTGCGCAAATTAGCGTTTGTAAACGATAAAATGTGGAACATTCGTCGACTTCACCCAGACATATTAGGTACACTTTGCATGTTGCTATTTCAAAAGTTACTTCATCTTTTCATTGCACGTGATTGTCACAGCCATGTCCCCACATTCTGTTTCTATATATACTGACGTCCAAAAGAAAGTATATCAAGATTTTATAAGACTAGTTAATTCACAAATGCGTTGGATATACAAAAGATATCCCTTCAAGACTTGCAAGGTTTATCAATGAGATCATGTCAATCAAATTACACTCACCGAAATCCAAGCATCCTTTTGATCAACCATGGCATAAAGACGTAAGGGAAAATAATTGAAATCATTTGGTATACTTTCTTTTGACATATTAATTATTGGATTAAATTTATTAAAAAAATTACAGATTTTTTGAGAACGTCATTCACTCAATAGATATGTTATGAAAATTTGATCTTTGACAGGTAATAGCACTATATATAACTTTCAAAGATGAAAACTGAGCGGTAAAGAAAGCATTCATAGAAACATAGATGAAAACACATAGTCATGTAACTAGCATGATGTGCATGAATGACATAATCAATTTGTCTTCATTATCATTTTACTTATGATAAATGTTCTTTGTTTCTAGTTGTCGATGGAGAAATTCAAGCGATTGCCTCTTACACAAAGGACAATGTTGTACAATTTGTGGTCACAACAAATGATGGACGAAATGCCCATTGCTTTGGAGCCAATCAGTTGACAATCTTTTCCATTACTGACAAGCTCATAAAAGGTTGGTTTTCTCTCTTTGCTTGTCTGTAGAAAGTATTAACCCATGAGGCATCTGGAGAGTGTCATCTTGTAAAACTGGTATTCTGTTTTTTTCAGATTTGAAGATAAGTTACAACAGCTTGAAGAATGATTTCAGGGACGAAGCTATAAAAAAAATGCAGTTTCATCTGAAAGTACCAGCTCTTGGTGCTGCTTTTGGGGAAAACAACTCCTTCTTTGCCATCAACCAAAACACCAGAGGTGTCTTTACAGTCACAGTCCCAGACACCAAACCTAGGAGGGTAAGATTATACCACTAGGAGACTTCTGCTTATCATGCAGTAATCTTTCAAGTACTTGTTTTTGAAATTGTGGATTGGCAGTGCTGAGTAATGAAAATGCTTTTGAGAAAACATTTTTTGGTTGGGTTGGGAGTTGATTGGAGTGGGGGTAGTTGGGCAAAACCAATTTTGTTTTACAAAGGGGGGGGGGGGGGGAGCAACCCCAGGCCCCTGACAAATCCTTGCCTATGACCTGATGTACAGTACTTTTCTGATAATATGAAACAAGCATCATGGTGTTGTCAGTAGCCAAACAAATCTTGTTCGTAACAAACATTCTAATTAGCACCAGTTTGTATATCTCATTGTAGTTCCCAGACTGTAGACTCATGTTCAATGATCCTCTGTTTCAGACCACAAGCCCTGAAGCATTCTTGACTCCAGAAACAGAATACCCAGGTCACCAACTCGCAGGTGGGGAGGTGCTACTGTCCTCCCACTACAAGTGGTTGGCAACATTTGGATCGGATGGCTATATTCTTCTTCGGGCAACAGGCAGCATGGCAAGTAGAGTTTGAATCAGATACTCACCCTGCAAAATATTTTGATGGAATGAGGTGTTTATGAATGGAATTATATTTACTGTTCAAAAATAAAGAGAAATAATTTTTAATCTCAAAAGTTGCTTTTAATTGAAAATGTATATACCATTTCCTAGACTGTACACATTCTTTAAGAGAACACTGTAGCATGTCCTTCTGCAGTTCAGCAGCAAGATTCGAAACTAACATTTTCAGAAGTAATGTTCATCTTTCACAGAGAAAAAGGGTTCAAATGAAATGTGCCTGTCTTCTATTGTCTCTGTAGATCATTAATATTTTATGGAGGGCTATTATTTTACTTTCAGGATCGGGTTGTGAATATTGTTCCTCATGAGTACCAGCTGGATGGTGTTCAGGCAGCAGCCTTCTCTGAAGATGGTCAAAACATTGTGTCTTCAGGATATGATGGAATCCTGACCTGCTATCAGTGGAAGTAAGTGTATGTTGTTGTATTTTATCCAGTTGAATTGTCATCAACTGCTGGTGACTGACCTCCTGGATCCAACTCAGATCCACAAGCTCTCGAGAGATTGACTGATGTATTTTAAAGAATAAATACTTTATACTCTGTTGAATGTAAGCCTGATTTTTAGTATTCTGTGAAACAGGTTAGAGAAGTGATATTGTGTATTCTGTTGAACAGGTTAGATAACTGGTATTGTGTATACTGTTAAACAGGTTAGAGAACTGGTATTGTATCTTCTGTGAAACAGGTTAGATAACTGGTATTGTGTATTCTGTGAAACATGTTAGAGAACTGGTATTGTGTGACTTCTGTGTAAAAGGTTAGAAAACTGGTTTAGTGTATTCTGTGAAACAGGTTAGAAAACTGGTATTGTATATTCTGTGAAACAGGTTAGAGAACTGGTATTGTGTTTTCTGTGAAACAGGTAAGAGAACTGGTATTGTGTATTCTGTGAAACAAGTTGGAGAACTGGTATTGTGTATTCTGTGAAACAGGTTAGAGAACTGGTATTGTGTATTCTGTGAAACAGGATAGAGAACTGGTATTGTGTATTCTGTGAAACAGGTTAGAGAACTGGTATTGTGTATTCTGTGAAACAGGTTAGAGAAGTGGTAGTGTGTCTGACAAGCTGTCTGTAAGCCTTGGAAGTCCCAGGATTGAACCTCACACAGGTTAGCTTTCTTCAATTGCGTTGGAATGATGCCCTCAATTGTTGGTGATATAGCTACAAACCTCTCTGTGTATTCGCTGCATAGAATATCAGAGATTCTTTCATCTTCACCAGGTTCACATCTACTGGTCTGAGCAAGGCCAAATCTGCAGTGGACTTTGCTCGAGCCAAGAAATCTAAGCTAGTGACGGAACAGCAAGCTGAAGATCAATTTATCAGGACCCTGCAAGACTGGAATACTCCGGATCCCCCATCACGTTCAACATCTGCCTTGCAGCAAGAGAAACAGGTACATAATGGATTTTAACCGTTATGGAGTTATTTGGGCAGTAATACTATCATGCTGTATTGTTATTTTGTCTGTTTTGTTATATCAGAGAAACAGGTCTTAATTTTTTTTTAAAAAGGAAATATAGTCAGGGAAACCTTGTTTGAGAATGGAGTGAAAGATACATCCAACTTTAAATCCAAAGCATTGCATAGTTTTAGAGGACTTACTGATATTGGTTGGATGGTGGAGGCATAGGCAAAAACCGGTATTTAAGGTTCTTTAGACTCGCCAGGGGATTCTTTCCTTTGTAATATAATGTGGATCTCTTCTGCACAAGTTTGTTCAGACTGAAAACATCAATGCCTCGCCATCCCTTGCTGGAATTCAGTCAAGAACCAATGTAGCTTATGTCGTGTACATCCAGTTCCCCTTTGAGAATGCTATCGTCTTTAATGATTGAAAAGAGTCCATTGCCTTTTTTTCTGTCCCGTTTATTACACTAAGGGAATGTGGAATTCTGGTTTGTAGTTTGTAGTTTGTTAAAATGATTTAGTTTACCTGAAAACATATTCAGGTAAGTTGACTTGGCAGAGTACCTGGTAATTTAATTAAGGTTATATTGTAAACGAAGCAAGCTGAAAAGATTCAGTCTTGTTTTTTTGCATACAAATGATGACTGAAAGTCTCAGTTTGCCCTGTACAGTTATGTGCTCTTAGATACAAATGCATGTTTTCTCTGCAGATCTAGTCGTTTCCTGTTAAACTTCTCAAATGAGGAGCAAGTCAGTTTCTCATGGATTAGCGGCTTTTAATGTTTTATACATGAATAAAGTTTTGGTGTAGATCTGTACACTGCCATCAGGATTTACACAGAGATATGCTCATGTATTCAACTTGAGAAGAAATTGTTAGTCCGTGAAAACCTGACTTTTTCTTCCCTGAATGAGTTGTAGTTATCTTTACCAATGTTCCTAATTGAATGTAATTAGAGTGTTAGTAGGGTTTTTCTAGAAGCATGTTGTTTTGCACTATTTGCCAAAACCTATGTGTGAGTTTCGAACTTCTGTACATTTCCAATGTGTGCATAATTAAAATTTAAATTGGTATATGGAAGATATATTTGTAACAAAAAGACATTGGTCAGTAAATTTGTACAGCTAATCTCAATATGCAACAGCTGACCAAATGTGTAGATTTTGATAATTTCATTGGCACTAAGAATGTGTTTTTGATGCATCTGGAGTATTCCTATATTAGGGACTGAGTTGGGTCAACTGTAGTTGCATAGTGAACAAGCTTATCAGCAAAAGTATTAAGATACTGGTATAGATCTATTTTTTAATAGTAAAAGTTACCCTCACAAGGTTATGGCTCTTGCATGTTTTTGCCACATTTCTGCACACAGGAGAAGATAAGGAAACAAAAACAGGAAGCAATTGATCAGGATTTAATCTACAAAACGCCAACGCCCTCAGCAAAAGCGGACGCGACCTGGCACGAGGAGCGCGAACTTGAGGTTTGATGATTGAGCTATATAATGCGATTCTACAGTATACACCCCGTGAATTACCTGCTTCTGACAGGACCATTCTGTTATCAGAGACAGTTAATTCCTTTCGATCTTTACCATGCTATGGTTTCTATTTTGCTAATACATTATGAATGTAAAAATATAATATGCTTGTTAAAAAAAATACATGATAATATTTTGTAATTTAAATACATCTTGTATTGTATCTCTTCACTCTTATTATCATGGAATAGCTATAAATATAATGGAATGGTTCTGTATATTTTCTGGCAGAAAGGTATCTCTATCAGTTTTACAATTTATCCACCAGTTTCTCACTTTCCTACTAGTTTTACAAGAATGTGCTGTAATCTGAGGATATGCACTATGCACGTTGATCTTGCGCAAATGCTACCATTATGAATGCACAAAAAATTGTTGGATTGTTGTAGTCGGTTGAATTATATATATTTGGAATAATATCATCCCATGTTTATGTTGTTTATTGAATACTCAGGAACAGTGAACTCTTTAGAAAATATATCGCCAATATTTCCTGATTATACTTTTAAGTACAAATCCTGATTGAATATCATTCTCCCTAGGTCAAAATGAATTTGTTATTAGATTCTCATTCAACTTTTCCTTCAGCTGCAAGATGGAAGGATTTTTGTTCTTATTTTTAATTTTCACATTTTTATGAATAGGGGTGGAGTGGGGTTGAAACCAGAAAGGAGACTGTAATCATTTGTTTATCCTGGCCTCAAAGTGTGTGAAATATAAATGAGTTTGTAACTTTGCTTTACAGCTGAAATATTCCGCTTGTAAAACATCGTCTCAACTCCAAGCTTTACTTTGAAAATAATGAAGGATATAAAAGTGAGAGAAAATTGTAGTACATTCGATCATTCGCTGACCAAATAAAGACTTATAGTTTACTCTATTAGATTCATGGAGAAATATGTTATGATTTTATAAAGCTTCCTTGATATGAATCTTATATATAATATAATCGTGTTTCTTGTGTGGTTGAATATATAATATAATATAATATAATCATGTTTCTTGTGTGGTTGAATATTATTGTGAATTATTTTTTAAGGCTCTCATTGAAGAAGACAAGAAGTTTGCTGACACAAAGTGCAGTTTGAGGACAGATATCAGAAATGTTCGAAGAACTGTAAGCATTTGTTCTGTACTTCCATTTTGTGTGCACATACCAGATTATGTCATTCATTTGTGACCAGAATACTCATACTGGTACAATTAGGGTTCAAGATATTCTGGTACTCCTTGTCTTGTAAAGTTCTCTACAGCGCTGACAATGGTGATGAGTATCCTCTTCAGGACTGTGGTTGTGACCCATGGCTCTCAAATATTTTTGTGGTGCTGCAGATACACGCTTTTACATTTATCACATTTGTCACTCTTAGAAGTTAATATTGCAGAATTGGTATTAAAAGAGGCAAAAGTTCAAAACAGAATACAAAAATTATTGCAGAGATGATTCTGAACTACATGTCAGGAGTAATGCTATTACAGGGGCATATGCAGGATTTTACAAAGGGGTTTAATGTAAGGCTTATACCATTATATAGGCCTGTATACTTAAGCCTAATACAAAAATAAAAAAATGATGTCAGTAGTCACGTGATGAGATAAGGAGATAGAGAAGACAGAGTAAAGGTTCAATGGAGCATTTAAGATGCCTCTAATACATTTTAAACAGAAATGCCAATTTTTGTATACAATATAAATCACTGTTCGGGGAGATTCATGAACACCCTTCGTAACCCCCACATGTATGCACCTGCATCAGGACAAGTGTATGCCTATTCCGAGTGTATTCATACTGTTACCTATGTCTGCATGTTCAGATTCAAGAGATGATGAAGGAGAATGAGGACCTGCCTGAGATAGAGAAGTTGGGGAGACATGAGTTTGACCTGGATGTCGAGGAGCAGACCAAGCTGCAGGCTCTGGGCGAGGCAGAGGTTGCCAGGGTATGTCCACACTTTTTTTGAAGCAAGAAAAGCTAGTTTTGTTACAGGTGCATTCTCAGTAGCACCTGCTTCATAAGGTTCATTTTCAACTTAGTAGAAACTAGAATGAGAGCACACTGGTTGCAGCAATATCAACTGTCAAAATTGATAAAAGACTAGAAACTTTTCATGCACAATCTGGCCAAAATGATATTAAGTTGAATAAACTATTTGCATGCGGATAATACTACCAGTGTCCTGATTAAAGGACACTAAAATCTTTGTGATACATAGGAAAAATGTTACTGGTAACTACATTAAACCCAGTCTCACTCATTGTTGTGTATTTTTCATCCACGCTTACATGACTGCATATGTTATTTGTTTGACAGGTTCGAGAGGAGATAGAATTTGATAATCTTGCCAAGATGTATCTCCGGGAGATGATAAAGAAGGAGTGCTGGGATGACATGAAAGTCAAGGGAAGAGCAATTCAGGTATCCAGACTACTTGACTACTTGAAATTGGTTTGAAATCTGATAAGGTTCAGTTTTTGTTAGTATCTTCCCTTGAATGTAAGAGATAAGAGTTTGAATTTGTTTCTTCATACTAGTAATGATAAATCAGATGAAATTTTGGATAACGGTCGTGTCCCAACAACCCCATTGTTCTGTCCAAAGATAAGACTGAACTCAGGACCACATTTCTTTGTTTTAGGCTTTCAACTCTCTTCTTGAAGTCTCCAATTTCCCCATGAAGGATAGGACCGAGCAGACACTGGCGCTCCTTGAGACAGCTTCTCAGCGAAGACGTATTGAAATGGCAGAACTGGCTGTAAGTAGAATCTTCTAGGAATACTAAGTATCTCATGGAATCTGGAATGGTGAGTTTCAGGGAGGGGTAAGTCTGACGGGTCAACCTGGGTCTGAAAAATGTTTGGTCTTCAAGATGGGTCATGAACCATTGCCTCCAAATGAGGGGCCAATATTTCCAAATATCAGAAAACTGCTACCATTTTTGAACTGCTCATACAGGGGACATTAGCCAAATTTATGATTAGATTAAGCTTATCTCTTCCATATTTCAAGTAAATTGACTAGAACCCACTCCAGAATGAACCTTGTTTTCTTAGTCCCACTGTACTTTCTTTTAGGTTTTTATAGTGCAGGCATGTTTAAATGTAGCTACAAATGTTGAATAGCTCCATCATTCACCTGTAGCCAAAATCATTGACTCCAACCCTCCCTTTAAATTTGCCCTCTATGGTAATGCCATTGGACCTACTGTCTTTGGGATGCTCAGACTAGTATTACAGGTTTATTTATTGTACCCTGTTGCAGAGTAACCAGGTGTGTCGTCCACTCTTTTGCTCAGTTACTGAGCAATATTGAATTTTGAAAGTTTGTGTGATGAGTTATACTCCACAACTAGTTTTGTCTTTTGAGAGTTTTCTTGTTACAAATGATTTTCTACAGATTTATGTTTGGGCCTATTCCATTTCTATCATTAGAAGTGGCATTTAGAAGTCAGAGGAATTAGAATAATCAAGAGTTCTTATGGTTTCAGAAATCTAAAAGAAGTCTCAGAAGTCACAGACTAATAGTACAAGAAGTCTAAAACTATAAGAACTCTTGTTTAGCCTATTCCATTGTTAATTCTTGTTGCTGTGTACTATTTCATAGAATGAGTGTCGGTTTTTCTCTTATTTATAGGCTAGGAAACAAGAAGTTGAGATGGGACAGAGGCCTACAGCACATGTAAGTTTGTGATTGTTATGTTTTTGCAGTTCAGTCTGAAATATCTCTTGAGTTTACTGAATGATTTGTATAATTTAAGAACAGAGACAGTTACTGCTTTGGTTTGTGTCTACAGATTCATTTCAGCTGTCAGTTTTTGAAAATATCTGTGGATGTCTGAATGCATGGGGTAGGTTATCCCAAACCATATACAATTATGCAATCATATTTCTGTGATCACGCAAGAGCTTTTAAAAAGAGAGACCAAACAAATGATTCAAGAAGCAGGAAGGGCGAGGAGTATGAGATGGGAGAAAGTGAGATGAGGGGATGTTTTTGGTTGGGGAGGAGTTATATCTGAATGTCAAATGTTGCGGGGGAGGAAGGGTAGGGGGAGTAGATCAAGCATGGTATGGGCTTCTTGGATTCACCGATTGTGTTAGATCTGAAGAGTTAGACAATCATGTTTTTCTTGTAACACATCTTATTATCTTTCACTTATCAAGTCAACGCTTCATCAACGACCATACTCTGGATTTTCTGAATTCGTGAGTGAGAACATAGTTAATTGTTGTTACATTCAGTTTTGTTTTCATCATTTGATTTCATTTTGAATAGTTTAGTGAATATTTTTAATCCAAAATTTTATTGCATTGCTTTTTTTGCTTTTTTTTAAAGTAACTGCATGCTTCCACATTTCAGGTATAAGTTATTTTTGGTTTAAATGTTTATCACTGTAGTTGTTTGTCAGTGTACAAGAGCAGAGATGAGCAGACCATGTGTCACGAGGGATTGTGAGAAATGCAAGAGCCCCAGCCTGGTTTTGAAGCTTTTTACTAACCAACTTGCTTTTGAGCACTTTAGAAACATTTGCACTGCCACATATGTGACCCAGGACGACAAAACCAGTCGTAAGTCGCATGGCTCTATTTTAACAATGACGTAAAATACATTGT
>JAUELE010090289.1:0-14944 GCA_031471655.1 Diodora aspera
GTAATAATGCTTGAAGCGCTTTGAGCAGTGCGCAGTGCCGTATTAGCACGCAGCGCTGGATTTAGCGCTATATAAGATTCAACATTATTTAGTCTGAGATAGTGTGAGGACATCCATGAATTAATGCTGGCAATACAGTTTTGCGAATGTTTCATCAATAGATGATTGGACTGTAGACTTGAAAGCAAGATAAAGTTGGGTGCCATCCGCTGAGAGGTGACGTGACAGATTGAACGACCTGATTATGTCACCAAAAGGCGAGGTATGTGAATAGGCGGGACCCAAAACTGAGCCCTGGGGAACGCCCCGCTGAAGTTTTCTTGGTCCTGATTCGACTAAAAATTAGTCCATGAAATATTTGGTTTTATTTACTTGTATGCTCCTTCAAGAGACTGCCTTCTACAGTTCACGGTTTGGAATAGCATATAGTCTAGACTTGCTTAACCTGAGCTAGACTGACTCAGGGCTCTATAAAAACATGCCACAGTCATGGAGCAGGCCTACGTCCTGATTTGAAGTCATCAAGTACAACATACTTGTGTCTGTCAGTAAGATACGATCGTATCCACCGTAGAGCCGATCCAGATACCCCGACTCTTGATTTACGAGACGAGAACCTTGCACACATTTACTTTACCATTGAGTTTATTCATTCAGGAAACGGCCAATAGTCCGTGGTCACGTGATATTAATTGGCAGGAACTTCCTCTTCATACCATTGTCCTGGGCAAGTTCTGTTTAACCCTTTCGCCATTGAATTCATATCATTTCCACATTTAAACAACCAGTGATTGAGTGGAGAGGGGCTCGAGCCTCCACCCTTAGTCCGACGTGGATCTGACAGCTATCATGTGGTCTGACAATATGCCTGAAGTAGATAATTGACAACAGACGGAAGACATTGATTAACACGACACAGGTAGATGGATTGCAGGACAGGAAGAGGATGGGGAATAAAAGGTAATTGATGGTGATGCTGTGGTACATGTAAATGACTAAATATCATATAAGGAAAACATCAACTGAAAACAAAATTTAGAAAACAGCAATTACTGTCCCAACACCGCTCTCTCCGCCCCCAATACTGACCTACTCATCCATTTTTCCCCCACCTATACGGGCGTGATCGGCCTCCCACCATGACCCTCACGACGAACACCAACACCTCTACCACCACCGTCCCCACTTCCCCAAGACTGCCACTACGCCACTGTTCCTCCACTCGACCCATCCCTCCTCCTAACACCCCCTTCCTTTCGACCCCATCCTCTCTCCTAACCCCGAAGAGGATTTGGCATCCATTACTGACTCAACCTCCGACGGGTCGGTGCAGCAAGATGAGGAGGAGTATTTTCACTACGGGCAATTGGTCTTTTTGAGATGTGAACGGTGCAACGAAACAACTTTCAGGGAGTGGTTATAACCCCTTAGAGGCTCTGGATCAACCGTTGCCATTAACATGATACAACAGGACCGTGGTCCCTTACTTTTCCACGAGTATATACGAGTACATTGGGAAGGAGCTGATCCACAAACAAGGCAATGTTTGGAGCCCAAAGTAACTTTGTTTGGAAGCAGCTGATTTTGTAGATGGTTTTGCATTGAACCAAAAGGGGGCGATTGCAAGTATGGGATCCACTGCATGACTGGAACCCGCTCATAGGCACCCAAGTGGGTCACAGACCTAAAGTTTGGATCGGTTAATGCGGATGAAGCCAAAGGGTTAATTAGCTTTTACAGGCAAGACATGTCCTTCCTCAGACCATTAAACTAGATATATATACAGATGTCATCTATACTCAAGAGCGCGATTAGTATCTAAGAATGAGTTGAAAGCCTTCTTTCCGGTTGTACTCTACTGACTGGCGCACTACAGATAGAGGACTGTCCGCACGACAGAAACGTTCTGGTCACTCTCAGATGGACACCGAGACATGGAGAAGAGCAGTCTCTTGTTGGTGTTCGCTTTTGTCGTGTATAGTATCACACAAGCCTCGGGCGGTGTGCTGAGTAAGGTGTCCATTCTCGAAGACGAAATAAGCGCTCTGAAAGCAAACATTGCGCGAAACGAACTCAGGAGAAAAATTGATCTGGGTATTCTAGAAGATGAAATGATTATTAAGCTGGAGCAAATTGCTCCAAGAAAGTTATCCATCATAGTGTTGGATAAGGTTAAATCTGGAGAAATCAACGGAGTCGTCCAAGGTAACGTCATCACACAGACGAAACGTCTTCAGCAGGAACTGCGGCAACTCAAGGCAGCAATGATGAAGACTATACATACTCGGTTACCTCCTGCGAAAGAGAACCTGCCTCAATCACCTCAACCATCACCTGCAGTTACTGCGTGGACGAGGAGTGACATCCAGAAAATAGCCCGTCGTCTGTTTGGAAGGCGAATCAAAAAGGTCGAAAATAGAGCGAATGGCTTGCAAAAGAACATTAAAAAACAGGACGAGTCTATTGATAATCTGAAAAAGTCATTCGAGAATCAAAAGGGTGAAATACAAAAACTGAATGATCTTATCAAGGACCAAAGTGAAATGATTAACCAGCTGAAGAATGATCTTAAAAGTGGCGCCCTAACTGTAGCAGGGAAACAGGATTCCGGCCTCACAGAGGTAAAGGAGAGGACGCTTGGACCCATCTTCTTCCCAACCATAGGAATTCCTTCGACCACATCCAGCAGCAGTAAGTACTCCAACATAAATCTGTGTTCTCCTTGATTTTCCATCCGCACTGAGACTGAACGAGAGAGAGAGAGAGAGAGAGAGAGATAGATAGAGAGAGTCTGGCGACGCCGTGGGGAACGTTTTTCGGATGCTTGCGTTGTTGAGGAGACTCGTGGGGTGGTCCGGGCATCATGGTGTGGGTGGAATTGGTCTTGCGCAGAGGGTCTTCCAGAACATCGGTCCAGGGAGAGGCAATGGTGGGTTTAAGTGCCTATGACCTTCGTCAACCGCCTCATCCATTCCATGTATCGACGCTGCACGGCAGTCATCAATGCACATGGGGGACACACGAAATACTGACTTGTGATGCCATTTTCTCAGAGACTAGTGTTGTGTTTCACTGTAAGAACATTTGACACTTTAATTTCAACCTTGATAATCAGTCTTGCCAAGTTTCATCTTTTTAATATGTCTCAAAGTATGTTTACAGTGTTTGGACAAATAAGGTTTCTCATAATATCTATCCATTGTGACGTTTCTTTTGCGGTTCAATATATATACGTGCAAAAGCAATTTGAACATCTTACATAACAATATGTTAACACTTACGATTTCCCCCCGCCAATTCTGATTTCTGTTTGTGATGTATGTATGTCAGAGATACCTCTGTGTAATTAAGCTGCAAAATGCCTCTCTCGAGGACAAATTAATTAGTGTTTTTCCATATAAAGGATCCAAAACACGAGTTACATAGCATTCTTTTGCTTTTCTAGATTATATTCATTTATTAATAAACGAAACTTGAGATTCCTTGTATTTGATTCTTTGTTGACTATGTGTTCATGGTAATGCAATTAGTATGCTGATAATATGAAACGTAAAACGATATAAAGTAATACAAGAAGTGGCTTAAAATATACATCTACTCTGTGACCATGTGATGACAATTACATCTAGACTTCTTGTGTTTTGGCGTTAATATGAACGCTGAAAGAGGTGTGCTGATGACAACAGCGATGCAATATTTGTAAGCTCGTACACCTTTTTGCAAATAACCCATTTACTGTATCTGTGAAACGTGTCACACCGTGTCATAATTATTCTTCACTTGCACATTAGTATCATTCTTACATGGCTAAACTGTCAGTACAAGGGACTTATATGTCCTGGAGCTTCAATCACGAAGTAAACTCTCATTGTATTGGTTGTCTTCATTTTTGTGAGCAATTCAAATGAATAAGACTTCCAAATGATCAAGAAATAAGCTCCCCCGAGCTTCGTACATACATACAAATAGATTGTGTGTGAGGGGTGGAAGGGAGGGGTGAGGGAGTGGTTAATATGTTTCGAGCTTCACCAAGAAAAGAATTATGCAATTGGTGATATGCTTTTGTCTCGTGAGAATAGGCTATTCAGTAAAGTTGAGAGAGTGATTTTGAATTTTTACGTGTTTTTAACGTGTTGACAATATTTCAGGTATATCCCCATGGTGGCACCTGAATCACATTATTGTCAGGGTTCAGCATCCGAAGTTGAATGAGGAATACCCGGGCGGGATGCGAACCCATAATTACGTTTGGAAGATTACTATACCGACAGGCTAACCACTGCGCTAATCCCGCTCATATAGAAGTGCATGTAAATTAACAAAAATATTGGTTTCATTTTACACTTTGCTCAGTTATCGTTTATCAATAGGGGAATCAGGTTGTTGACACATTGGAGAAATAGAAACACTTGAGAAGCGTGCTGCTTTCAAATACTTACAGAAAAAATAACATCCAAAATATACTGACATCCAAAAGAAAGTATGTCAAATTATTTCAATTACTTTCCCTTACGTCTTTATGCCATAGTTGATCAAAAGGATGGTTGAATTTCGGCGAGTGTAATTTGATTGACATCATCGCATGGATAAACCTGCCAAGTCTTGAAGGGATATCTCTTGTATATCCAACGCATTTGTGAATTTATTCGGTAGTCTCTCAAAATCTTGGTATACTTTCTTTTGGACGTCAGTATATATACGTTTAGGAAATATCATAAACTAGAACGTTCCCTTTCGGGACAAAATATATATAATTGATTTTCTGTTTGAAGGATTGTCGAAACTAGACATTGAACATATTTTTGGAAAAGGTAATGTAAAGCAAGATTGTTACTACTGCAAATGTACCAATTACCTCAAAGGTCAGTTAAAAATGTATTGCCGAATGTTATTGAATTTTAGGAAAATTTGCATTAAAGTAAAAGGTTCCTCAAAATCTGAAATTCATGACGTATCGGCACATGCAGCATTTGCACGTGTTGTTCATGATTCTCACTTTAAACATGACTTCACAAACTTCGTTTCAATGTGTGCCTTAAAAGTTCATGCTCAGTTCAGATATTCCGAACTTCGACAGATTTTGTTAGGAACAGGTCCAATATTTGGTGGCAATCGATTTTCACACAGCCATGGGCATGGCGGCGATTATGACGCTTTCTGCTGATCACTGTCGTTTAGTTGATAAACTGAGTTATCCTCCCCCGCAAAGAACAAACTTTACATTACCTTTACGAGGTCGTCATGAAAAAACTCTGTTCTGCTCGTCGCGATTAATAGAAATTTCAAGGAGAAGAGCATCCTCGAAATTGAGGGTATTTATGACTACTCCAATGCCTTCGTCAAGTACCCTGGATTCACTTTTATTCATGTTGTATGGAAAGGCCAAATATGCTAAATATAGACAACCAATGAAATGTTATATATCTACTCGCGAGGAATTAGCAAGGGATGTAACCCTTGACAAAATTTAATAAACATGCAAATGTCGTCACTCGAGTTTTGGGAGAGACGCGCCACATGCAGGTGCAACTATCGCTGTTGACGCCTCACTGATTCGAGATGATCCAGCGTGACTCAAGGGTATCTGACGTAGGCGTTAACGGAGTCTTAAATACCATGGATTTCGAGAATGGGAGAAGTACATTTTAGTGTTGTAGATTCAAATAGAACATCTTGTAAACATAAATGCCTGCAACTTATGTGAGATTTTATCAAGAAGTTTAAAAAAATTTAAAGTGGCCTGGGATACGTAGTCAAACTCAATGTTTTCTTTTCCAAAAAACAACCTTTCGAACGATAGATATATATAAACATAATATTATGTACATACCACGACTAATGCACAGAGATATAGCATGTTTGTCGGTTTTACGGCTTCTTGGATGTTCTTATTTCTTAGACCTAAATTAAAACAACGTTCCGAACTTTCCAACCGAATCTTGCAAATATATGTAAACGTTCGGAGTCGTTTCACGTGCAAATAAATGCATTCGGTTCATATTCGGAAACCGACAAAACATTCTTCGGAAAACCCTCAGTAAAAGGTTCGGAATGAGGCTGGCTATTTTGAAAGTAGAAAAGACATTTGCATCTGCCTGGGGCGGCGGGTTCGAATCCCGGAAGGAGCTCAACCACAAACAATAGTCCTTTTCATGTACAGCTCCTGTCCTTTGGAATGGTCTACCCTTGAACATAAAGACTGCTGACTCTTTCACCCTGTTTAAGAGCAAACTAAAAACATACCTGTTCGAATTCAAATGTTGACTCTGCTTCCTGTTTTTAAATTTTGTAGCGCTTTGAGCACGCTGCCGCATGAACCAGGCGCAATACAAATGTATATATTATTATTATTATTATTAATAGCTACTTTTCAAGAAAATATAATTCCAGATATAACAAATTATATTGTATATCATCATTTTCTGAACTGTTACAGAATATTCACTGCAGTAATGCTACATAACAACTGCACCAAAGTGTGAATTCGTTTAATTACTGTGTGATGTTTTGAGAATACAATTCTGTATTATTATGTGCCCTAACCCTTACGTTCGCTTTTCCTGTATCGAAGGAAATAGTCAATAGTGTTTCTTGTTCCTACATCCAATTATGTTCGGATCAGCGACTGATGGCTACCAATTAGGACTAGTGTGATAAATTAATCCGCCCGTTGGCGCTATCATTTACTTTACAGCGCCAATCATTCACGTTAATTACTGCATTTTTCTTGACCACATTCTGCCACACACTCGCTAAGAACTATGCATCAATGTTGTCTGGCGTAGAAAGTCCTCTATTGTCTCAGTACCGTCAAATAACAATACTACGTCTCAGATACACAGCACGACAAGGGCGGATCCTGGGTTTGTATAAAGGGGGAGGGGGAACACAACATAGGTCGTGACATATATCATGTTCCCCAGAGGTCCGGTAGACTTTTGTCATGTCCCGAAGTCACTTTTAATTAATCACTCTCGTGTTACTAATTGTAAATTGCTATGTGTATCGGTAATGCATATCACCCTCTCCATGCTGCGACTCGTGTGGCTGGCATGCTAATTAAAGGGATATCATTTTAAACAGGGCGTTCTAGTATAATCCAGGACTTGATTAAATTCTTAGGCAGGCGTCTCACGGAGCATTCATACTTCATCATTTCAATTTGGTCATTCATGATTAATCATTCAAAAAGCTGTCACACGGGACATGCATCATGCATACTTCATACTTCAAAATAATTCATTATTTTTGGGCGAATACGATTTTTATACCTATTTGTGATGTTTTGAAGTCATTATTAAAAGGGTCTGCAATGTTTTGATAAACTTTTCTGACAAAACGTTGATAAAATATAACTTTGAAAACAACAATATGAAGATTGCGGGAATCAACATCCGGCCTCGGACCAGAGTTAGCTCCCCTGAAGTTCAAGAAGATACGGATGTTTACATTGACAATAGGCCGCTTATTGTGCTGCCTGCTCGTTATAAGTTTAAATTGGAATATCTGCCCAGTTCTGGATTTCTTTTATAGGTAATTCTTTGAAGTGTGACATAGAATTATATTAGATTTTTTTGTGCCAAGTGAAGCTGTCAGAGGGCTGTGAACTTTGGTGCAATTTTTTGCATTTCATATGAAATAATATCTTCTCACTACGGAATGCCTTCAACTGCATTTTGCCGGAAAACGGGTCGGTCACGCCTAGTAACAAATACCATTTTCTCACTTATGAATGCACCCTCTATGTGATTGTATACAGAGTTCCAGAGTTTCGTCATTCTAATGATAAACAAAGAACAAAATTAATTGTGGTCCGAGGCCAGATGGTTTACAAGTCTAAGGGAGGTAACTCTGATGGAGAGTATTTGGATGAGAAAAGCTTGATCAGTCTAAGGGAGGTAATCAGTATGTGGATATTTTCAAACTGACTTTTAAATGATAATTATTTGTTTAAAGTTTTCAGTTCACAGAGTATAATGAAAAATTGCAAGTAAAATCTAAATATATAATGAATACATTGCTGTGATGGGTTCCATAGACATAGAGATACAACGTTTGCGGTAGTTTCTCTAGTTAGCATGTCAGTCGATCTTTATATCAAAATAAAAAACAACAGCTTTGAGATACATGTACTTAAAATTTGTAATGTAAAGCTAAAAAGCTCAATGATTGCTTTAATCAATAAAAGCTACACATGACTGTCTTGAATGAATGAAAATAGATCTGAATCCAACTTGTCACACAACTTCAAGTTTTCTTTCTTAAAAAAATGATGACTTTTCTCAATATTTTATGTGTGCTTCCCTATGAATTAAACAAAGGGAAAAAATAAACCAAGAGTTAATTCTATTGTTTCTTTGACATCTTTATTGATCTAAATTTAAGTCTTTCAGGCAGAAGCCTTGTTTTCATAACTTTAGAACACACTCATAAATCACAATGCATACATGGCACACCTCCTGATTAAGGTTGGAGACTCCTGATTTTCATCCCTATCTCTCTCCCCCTTCACGGTCATTTTACTAAATCTCTCAATTTTTTGTCTAATTGTTTTTAAAATGTTGTAGATGTCTATGGTATACATATAACAGTTTTAGAAAACCTTCCCCTTTGGGACCTCAATCTCCCCCTTTTTCAAGATGGACCTCTCCCTTCGGTAGGTATGGGTTATGTCATGCATGTCAATGTTTTTAGCCATAATACAACATGATGTGCAGGGCACACACAAAGAGACAGCAGCTATAAAGGGACAAAAAGAACTGAAAGCAGCAGATCTCTACTGTAGTTGTTCTACAACCATAGGGTTAATTGACATCATCTCATTGATAAACCTTCCAAGTCTTGAAGGGATATCTCTTGTATATCATACGCATTTGTGAATTTATTCAGTATAGTCTCTTAAAATTTTCTTTTGGACATCAGTATAGAAAGCAGCAGTGCCTCTCGGGTTGTTGGGTGGGGGTGGCACCATTAGGGGGACAGGGTAACCTTATCCCCCTGGTGGGAAAAAATAATAGCAATAGCAAAATGTGTGTATTTTATCCCGTGAGCATGCCTTCGGTAAGGAGTTTGTGCGCTATACAAATCAACGTTTCTTTATTTTATTATTATTATTATGTTATTTGAAAATCTGTGTAGATCTATTTGGTTTAATAAAATGATCGTCTCTAAGCCCCCTTGTCAGGGAATGACTGACAGCCTGTGTTCAGAAATTAGAACATACATGCACAGTAAGAGGCTAGAGGCCACTGGAAAGTTTGAAAGACAAAGGTCTGGATGATTGGTCAAATATTAAACGTTAATGTTCAACATTTTATGACCTAGCTCTTTCTTCAGTGATGGACATCAACTGTGTAGACTGGAGTCTCAGAACTGGGAATTCTGTTCATGAGGTGGATAGAATTTCAGCATCTCTCTCTGTCAGCTGTAACATCTATTGATACGGATCTGAACTTGAATGCTGCCTAGCGTAAGTTTGTTTACAAGGTGCATTTTTGTTCAGATGGAAGTTCAAACATTGTAGTGATATAGGTGAACTGTTGCTTGGAGGTGGAAGCTCAGATATCATGATATAGGTGAAATGTTGCTTGGAGGTGGAAGCTCAGATTTCATGATGTAGGTGAAATGTTGCTTGGAGGTGAAAGCTCAGATATCATGATATAGGTGAAATGTTGCTTGGAGATGGAAGCTCAGATATCATGATATAGGTGAAATGTTGCTTGGAGGTGGAAGCTCAGATATCATGATATAGGTGAAATGTTGCTTGGAGGTGGAAGCTCAGATATCATGATGTAGGTGAAATGTTGGTTGAAGGTTGGAGCTCAGATATCATGATGTAGGTGAAATGTTGCTTGAAGGTGAAAGCTCGGATATCATGATATAGGTGAAATGTTGCTTGGAGGTGGAAGCTCAGATATCATGATGTAGGTGAAATGTTGCTTGGAGGTGGAAGCTCAGATATCATGATATAGGTGAAATGTTGCTTGGAGGCGGAAGCTCAGATATCATGATATAGGTGAAATGTTGCTTGGAGGTGGAAGCTCAGATAGCATGATATAGGTGAAATGTTGCTTAAAGGTGGAAGCTCAGATATCAAGGTGATATAGGTGAAATGTTGCTTGGAGATGGAAGCTCAGATATCACGATGTAGGTGAAATGTTGCTTGGAGGTGGAAGCTCAGATATCAAGGTGATATAGGTGAAATGTTGCTTGGAGATGGAAGCTCAGATATCAAGGTGATATAGGTGAAATGTTGCTTGGAGGTGAAAGCTCAGATATTGTGATGTAGGTGATATGTTGTGTGGAGATGGAAGAAATTGTTGTGATATAGGTGAAAGTCAAGAACAAATCACCTACTCTTCTAAAATTCATAGCATGTCATGCCATATTCGAAAGCCTTCACGTAAACACAGCTTCATATTACCCCAATCTGGAGACTAGAGCCCTGACGTAAGACATTAATCATTTAAAATGTCTTTCTGCAATATTTCAGCCATATCACTTATTTTCTACATTTTAGCTATATTGCAATACCATCACCCAATAGTTGCTCTTTCGAAGAATTTATCAGAGCAGAAAGCACACTGCAAGCATGTTTTAAAATTGAACACCGAAATAGGAAACAATTCTTCATGCAAATGTGCAAGTGCTGTGCAAGTGATTTTTGTCTGTAAGTTGTTTGGGGCAATCTTTCAGTCATATCACCACAGTTTGGCCTATGACATGTCAGTGTCAGGGTTCAATCTACTGGCTGGAGGATAGGGCTGACACCCTGACCACTGCACCATCCTGCGCCCTGAAAATGCTTAGAATTTAGAACTTGCAAACTCGTCTAAAATATTGATACTCCAGAGTGATGGCTTGGTTTCACAGCTTTTAACATCAAAGATCAGGTACTAATAATGCCTACCGCAGATGAAATGTAGCGAATAAACGCTAAACAGAAAACAGTTTCGTGTAGTTCACGTTTTTCGCATCCGTCTGCTGTGGTGAAAAAGAAACACATTTATTTATTTATACGCCGACATCTCCTATTTCTTAAAATCAATAAGATTAACACAATCTTTCAAGTGATTGCGTGCAGCAATTTTCAAATCACCTGATTTTTGGTCTTTTTTTTTTTTTTTTTTTTATTTTTAGTTATTGTTTAACGTGACTTCCAGTCAATTATTTCGACGATATCGTCACGGTGGTTACAGGGGGCTCCTCTCTCCAGGAAATACGACAGTGACCCGGGCAAATTAGTAATGTAACTGAAAAAAAGGAGTGACCTTCTCCTAACTGACTTGGTTTATGCAGTATTTGCATAAAATATCATTGAAAAGTAAACACACTGTTACAAGGGTGATGTGAATAAGTGAACGAAAACTTAGTGTTTGAACCAGGGGTGGCGCCAGAAATTCCCCGACGTGGGGCTGAGGTCCCCGACAAGTAGACCGAAAAATATTTCTCTAGATTGTGCTATTTTATCTTTTTGTGATTTTCAATTTTCAATCTGGAGACAGAATCAACTGGCGCATGCCGAACTTGGCTACTGGCGACCGTAGCCATGGTCGCTGAGGGTTACCTGCCAGAAAGGTTCAATTACTGATAAAATACGTGTTGTCTGCATACTTACGCGGTATTCAAGTCTTTGTGAATGGTTTAATTTCTAGCTCTACCGATGTCTTATTGTATCGTTATAACGCGCGCATTTCCTATATCGGGACTTTGAATTTGAAAATTACCGAAAACTGCATCGAGCGGCATCCATCTTGGATTGTGAACCGTGTAGTCTCGGGCTATGCAAATGACTTTGTGGCCCGATGACGTCGCGGGTCAAATACATCCTGTGACAACAACGTCGCGCCACTGGCCACTGAACAGCGTTTGTTGTCACAGGTTTTGAGGTCCTTTGCTTTGCTCTCTCGCAACGTTTGAGTACAATTTGCATTATACTTATTATATGCGTTCTTAATAGTTTTCGAATAATGTTTACTCAATTGTAGGAAAAGTAGACTTTCATTTTCACCTTTGTTAAATCCAAATTTTCTTTTACGCAGATGATAAAGCTTTCTTTTTTTTATTTTGTTTACAGTATGTCTTTCTGTATACTAGTATACGGACATTGGCGTTTTTGTATAGTTAAAACAAACATGTGTCAATAGTATCTTAAATGATGCGTTAATTTTCTTCATCATATGTCTCCTTTCTTCGTCACGTGACTACTATTGTCATCATTATTTCATTTTTGTTTCAGGTTTGAGTATATATATAATAAGTCTCATGTCGCCCTCCCTTTGAAAAATCCAGCGTAACCCCCGTTTCAAATTTGCAGTAATTTCCGAGTTTATTTTGGTCAAAAATGTCCTTTTTGTGAAATGTGTAAATCCATTTTTCACTGCATTTTATAGAATGTTCTGTGCCCAAAGAGTTGCGGTCTTTGACCCCCCCCCCCCACACACACACACACACCCTCCCTCTGCAGACATTTCAGAGTTTTTTTCAATTTGTCATTATCATCCCTGGAGAAGGTCACTCCCCATACCAACCGGCCCCACACCCCATCCCCAAGCCCATGCTCGTTTTTTAACCCGTTATTATATAAGCACCAAATTTAACGTTTGTTACCAGGTGACAGTTTCCGTTAACTCGGCACTGATGAATATGTTCTGTTCTCCTCTTACCGTGTTCTTCGGTGCAGCCAATCACTACATCTTTACCAAAACGGTTCATAGTTATGACGTATGTACTCACAAATAAACAGCTGATAGCTTCCATGTCTTTCTTCTGAACCAAGTTACGACGTCGCATTTTAGAATCGCGTTCGTAAAAAAAAACGCCTCCTTGAACAAATATATCATGGCTTCCTTTGAATTGCGTTCCCAAACGTTTCCATTTGACCGGTTTAATTCCGTCATAGTGTGCGAAGCGTATGTGATACGTTTCATGCTTGGAAAATTCGGGATTGGCGTTCCAGAAAAGTACTTTTTTTCGCGGGTCTCCCACGAACTGAATGTTGTTCGCTTTGATGTCGCAGAAACATTTGGTCATGATTGCCATTGTAGCGATCTTTTTGTCTGCAAGGCGCACGACTTGGAGCCGAAACTTTTGTCCCGTCCGTTTGATATAATATACATGATCTATGTACGGATCATAGTAAGCACCACATATTTCACCGGATGCAAGTCTAGCAATCTTCCTTCCGGTTAAGCAAAACAAGTCAATTGAACATCGTTCGTCTGAGCTGCAAACGTACAAAACCATCAATTTGTTGAACGAATCTGCGAACACCTTATCGTACGTTTGGTCTTTTGGGAGTCGACCGATCCTGATAAACTTGGACTTTCTATGATCATAAACGAAAATAACATTATCATGTTTAACAACACCTAAAATGTACAACCGATCTTGGTCATCATTGGAGGTACTTGGAGGCAAACGTACATTACATTTATATGGAAGGTTGTTGAGAGACGACTGTCTATTATGAGTCGCCGTTGTTAAATCTCCTGGTTTGACTGTAGATACTTGTTTGTGGGTCGATGTTTCGGGCATGGATGAAGACAATACAGATCTGCTTTCGGACACATTTAGTATTCCGTCACCGCATAATTTATCGTCTGGTTGAAGTCGATATGATGTCTGTCCTACTCCTCCGTAACAGCGGAAGCAGTATTTAGTTTCATGGCGACTGGAACCCGTTTTCAAGACGAAGGCGGACTTTTTGAATCCACACAGATCTGAAAAAGGTGCACGAGGTGTCAAGTTAAGTTAAAAGTTAAGTTAAGTTGAGTTTCTTGTATAGCGTTTTTATCCAAATTCCTGCTCAAATGCGCTCAGATCATATGCTCTCTCAAACAGACAGGTTTTAGTTTGCCTCGTTTTGGTTGTCATGTCAAATGTCATCCATAATGTCTCTTCATTCCGTAATCGACCATAAGACTCGTACCTATATCTGTGCGCGCCACGACCAGTCAGAGCGTGCGTAGTGTTGGAAGTAATGAGGTCAAATAGTTTTTACTATGCAAACTTATTACCGTATCACATTACAGAATTTATCTAAAATCTATATCAGTCCATTTTCGAATTTACTATTTGCTACAGTAGTTTTAGAAACACTGAGTGAGTTGAAAATTGTTTCAAGTAATCGGCTTAATTAAAGCCCTATAGTGATATGGCGTAGATAAATATGTTATTCAAACTGGCGTGTAATTTTGAAGTGAGGCATTTTTTGAGTTGTCTTTCTTGGAAGTAGCACGCCGAAAATGGCGTCGATACGGACACGAGGCATCATAAACATAGTGTAGGAGTTGAGGAGGTCACGAATGAAGGTTTCTTATGCATAACCTTTATTGACGAATCATTATTGAAATAGCTTGCTAACCAAGATTTGTCGAAAAAAATGAATGTTTTGAAAATTAACAATTATGGTCTCAAAACCAACTTAGCTAACCTATTTGAGACAAAGTCAAACTTATTTTCACAATATCCGAAAAAATATATAGATCCATAGTAGTGAAAGGCACAATTAGATTATCATAGTACACACTAAGTTTCCATAACCAATCATGATTTGGTTCACGGTAACGGTCCTAAACCAAAGCATGCCATGAAAATACTCCAGAGTTCAAATTGTTGCCCTAGAAACTGCAGCTGGTGTGGAAAACCTCATCTCTTTTTCGCAAGAAACACTTATTACGTGGGAAAATTGCAATCGTAGCTGCT
Source organism: Diodora aspera (assembly GCA_031471655.1). Classification (NCBI taxonomy): domain Eukaryota; kingdom Metazoa; phylum Mollusca; class Gastropoda; order Lepetellida; family Fissurellidae; genus Diodora; species Diodora aspera. The sequence continues at coordinate 14,707 of JAUELE010090289.1, forward strand.
CGTCTCTTTCCTTGACCGGGCAGAGGACTCGTGTGCCTTTCGTCGCCATTTTGTATAAGACCCGCCGATGTCCAGCGCAAAGCAAGTACAAGAAGAATCTGGTTTGAAAACTACTGTAGGGACAGATAACTCTGAATTGTTGTTGCTTTCCGCTTTCGCGTGATAATATTCGGGGAAAGCGATGTTATTAAATAAATTTTATACCCCCCAAAAAGCATACAATTTTAGACTCAACAGA
>JAUELE010090400.1:0-11138 GCA_031471655.1 Diodora aspera
CCAACCAAGGTGCTTGGGGCTCAAAGTAGAGATGTCTGTACCATGGGCTCTCACAACATTATCTTGCAGAACACATTTTGCAAACAGACTGTGCATCACCCAAACCTTTCAATTATATTATAGAGACAAGGCGGTAGTTCACAACCAACCAAGGTGCTTGGGGCTCAAAGTAGAGATGTCTGTACCATGGGCTCTCACAACATTATCTTGCAGAACACATTCTGCAAACAGACTGTGCATCACCCAAACCTTTCAATTATATTATAGAGACAAGGCGGTAGTTCACAACCAAGGATGGCCATCTGTGCCATATTGCACTACCTTAAATGAAAATACATGCCTTGGTGCCCCTTCAACTTGACTTGGTGCCCTAAAATATTAGCTCATACCCAAGGTAACACTTGATTGCCCTAAAAAATTAAAATCCGAACTCTGATAACATCTATTGCAGTCGGTGGTAACATTCGAAATCCAGTAAATTTCTACATGTTGAAGAACTGTGTAAGACTGTCCATGTTGTAAGTGTATTGGTAAGTACAATCTGAGGCTAGTGTTCCCCTGCAGGTCACAGTCCAGTAGTTGCCCAGCAATAGGTCGAGAAAGAGCAATAAAACACAAGCTGTTGGCATTAAACCTACGACATAAGCTGATAAACTTATTCACAGTCAACAGACAGAGTTGTGGCATACAAACCCATGCTGATTAGATCTGGGTGACCAACACTTTCACTGAAGCCAGGTTAACACGTGGGAATTACCACCTCAAGGTGTAGAGCAAGCCAAGTGACAGCTATACATCTTTTAGAGATCTTTTAGTCCACTGATTCACAACCTTTTTTGACCCATGCCCCTTTTGACTGTACGGCAGAATGTTATTCCCTTTTCCAAGGAAGATCGACTGAATTAAAGATACGTTCCAAGTATTATACATATCATCTATAGATCCAATTCCCCCTTCGCTCCATCGCCCCACTTCACCCCCTTCCCCTGTAAAACTGTAAAATTCAACCCCCCCCCCCAACCAGTTGAGAACACTTTTTTTCAGTCCTTTCATGATTTGAAATGGTATTTTACACATTAGACTGCTCTGAAGGGATTAGGGGGCTCAAGTTAATAAAGCTTTAATTCATAAAATAATTATTCAATTATAATATAATTAGGAAATATCACTAAAAACTACTGGCTAATTACTAAAATTTAAATATTAAATTTTTGTAAACTGGTTCAAACAAGGAGTAAGGAGACGATGAGGAAGGGAGATAACTCTGCAACAAATCCACTGACTGTCTATCCTGACACGAAACTTGTCAACATCATAGAGAACCAGATAGTATAACAAAAATATTGAATGCTCAAGGTGTCCACAATTTATAGCCAGACGTCATGGGGCCAAAATCTATTGATGTTTTCATTCTCACTGTCTTGCAAAGAATCAATATGGTGTTGGTCGAATGAGCACCAACAGAGTACAGCACCGTTTCTATGCCTTTACAGCTCCAACAAGCAGAGGTTGCTAAAGAATATTGTGAACCTGATGAGATTCACAGATACGCTTGTGTTATGAGATGTCAGATATGAAAAATATAACACACCGTAACTAATTACATCTTGTTGTCACACGAGAACATATATTACACTGTACGTCTTTCACCCCCCTGACAAACTTTATGATTCTAATAGGTTCATCCACGTGAACACTTGCCACTGGAAATTTGAAAAGAAAATAGAGAACATAAACTTTTATTTACTGTACCATCTTCCCTGGTCGTATTTGATCTTTCATATTGGTTATCCTGGCAATAACACGACAAATAATATGAAAATTGGTCAATAAAATTTGTCAAGCGAGCATGGATATGGAAAGAGTCATTATAGAGTATTCAGGTTATAAACAGGGTTTTACAGGATGGAGAACTTTGTGTACCCAAGTTTTGCTAACGGAAACCCCCCATCCCCCAAAATCACCCCACCTGTTAGGTACAAAGTAGTTTTGAAAAATCAGTGAATTGTTTATTCAATAATTTAAAAAATTAATGTTCTACATTCCTGTCATAGCAATGGCATGCATCAACAATTTTTTCCAATCTTGGAATTCTAAATCGATAAATAGCAACTACGGTATAGAGCATGTCAGTTATTGAAACTGGGACCCATATTTCTTACCTTGGGACCCCTAAAATAAATATTAAGGGTTCCACGAACACACCAGGTAAAACCCTGTATAAATATGAAAATGTCACTTGACCCTTAGTCCTGCCTCATGATTGTGGAATTTTGTATAGAACCCTGAGTCAGTCTAGCTCAAGTTAAGCAAGTCTAGACTATATCCTATTCCACATGGACTGTAGAAGTCAGTCTCTTGAAAGAGCATACAATAAAATAAAATCAAAATAAATATTTCATAGACTGATGTTTAGATCACCTGGCCAACTTTGTTTGGGTTTGATGGTTGTGGGAAGGATCGACTCCGAAGTTTGGGTTGGTTTACCCCAACTTAAAGTGGCTTTCAGTCATATTTCAGCTATACCACTATAATTTTTGGACCTCAGGAACAAGTAGCTACAGGACAAGATAAATTACTTATACCTAAAACATATGATGTGGAAAATGTTGAAAGATTAATCCCAAAGTACCTGTAGTGACAGTATTTAAGTTGTGCATCATTTCAAAAGTTTCTCATAACCTCTGTAACCTAAATATTTAAATCTTGTCTGAGACTTTGCTACTCTTTTGAAAGTCAAGTATATATATATGGATGGATTTATATAGCGCTAATACCAGTTCTGAAACTGCTCAGAATCGCTTATTTTTCCCTGGCGCAACCCATAGGTGCTAGAAGGTCAACAACACTCCTGATGGAGGACCAGTACCCAGTTTCACTATATACAGATGTACTACAATGCACCCCCTCCCGAACAAAAATCGAATTTTGCAGTCTGGATACACTCCTCCCCCTCCCCCTTCTCCACCTTTCCTGGGTCAGTCTACATGGTTTTATCACTGAATATAGAAGAGCTCGCTGAAAATTCAGAGAACATGGTAATTATTGGCATGTCTGGAAACTGATTATTGCTGAAAACCTGCATTAGGAATTCCAGTATGGTAAGTTTCCATACAATCAGGCCTTTCTCTTCATTACTTCAATACAAAGGATTAACTCGGCTCCACAAGGTCGGCATCTGAAGTCAGCAAGTCAACCACATTTATAAAAGGAGTATGTTCTACCTCTGTAGGTTTTCCCATGACAACAAGACAGGATGAATTCACCGACGACGTATCAAACCTCCATGGGGCCTCAATGAAGGAAACACAACAATAAGTTGTCCAGGAGTGTCGACCGGAGGTGACTATGGGTGTAGCAAGCGTGAAGACCCAGAGACATGGCACGTACTTGCCGATCCCTCGTGTCACACCTTCGCTAATCGCAACAATATGAATGTGATTCAGCTGCACTTGACCATTCTACACCTTGGACAGGTTCCACTCAATAGAACATAAATAAAACATCACTTGTGGTCACTAACTGGAAAATTAATCTCATTTCTGCTTGATTCATGCTTTCTTATGATTTGTGGCTTTCCAAAACTACTCGCAGACTCCCCTCGCAGTAGTCTTTCATCCAGACCCTGAAGTTTTATAACAGAGACAAGCACACAGTCTAGAGATTTTATTACAAATGAATATCGTTTTTATTTTTAACAAATTTTAAATTAAAATCTTAATCTTTCTTCAGAGACAATATTTTACTCCAGCCTCCCAGCTACAAATTTCCTGATGCATTTCTCGGTAAATGTTATTTTGTTTATATTCTATTTTATCTTTTCATTCACTATTCTATTCTATCTCATCTCATATTCATTCATTCATTATTTATTTATTTATTAAAGTGTTTATTATTTTAGTTCAATTCATTTTATTCACTTGCAATCAAAATTTCTTACGAATTATTGTGATCGACAAATATTTTAACAGACAACCATGTAAAAATATCCACATAAAATGTCTAAAACTTTGTGAATGCATTAAATCACGAATAGTTTCACTGTCAAACATATCTCTGATTAAAAAAAAGCTGTAAAGACTTTGACATGGCCCCTTCACTTTATCAGCCACCCAAACAAATCGGATATGCAGGCCATAGTGAGTGGAGTTTACAGTAGAAATGGACCCTCAGGCTATGTAACAGAGATTCGGCTGATACAGTTGTGTTGTACACCACTTTTATAGCTGGATGGTGACAAATTTGAAAGCTCCTATTTTTGTGAATTAGATTTGGAGTCACGAATGAACACCATTTCAAATATTTCTGGATGTTCCAGTTGCTTGAACATGAACGCCTCAGTGAAATAGTGAAACGCAAAAAGATACAGAACTGTTATTTGTGAGTGAGTGAATGAGTGTGATGGAAAGAAGAGATAAATGGAAGGAAAACTGCATAGCATGGCTTCTGAGCAAACGAGTAACTGTGAGGGACTGTACCTTTAAATGGATGAGTGAGTGAGTGAGTGGGATGGAAAGAAGAGATAAATAACAGGATAAATGGAAGGAAAACTGCATAGCATGGCTTCTGAGCAAATGAGTAACTGTGAGGAACTGTACCTTTAAATGGATGAGTGAGTGAGCGAGTGAGTGTGATGGATGAGTGGACAAGTGAACAAGTGAATAACCAAACATGTAAGAGATTGTATGAATGGAAGAGTGAGTGAGTGTATGAATAGATGAGTGAACTAGTGAGCAAGCAAACAAGTGAGTGAGTGGAGTGAATGAGTGTATTAATGGATGCGTGAGTAAGTGAAATGAGTGAGTGAGAATAAGCAAATGAGCAAAAAAGCGAGCAAATGAGTGAGTAAATGAAAGAATGAGAAGATGAATGAATGAACAAGCGAATAACTGAGCTAGAAAATAAGAATGTAAATGAATAAAAGATCTCTCCACAATTCAAATCACCTCTTGAGACCACGAAACTGTATAAGCTGGTCAGCCTAAAGAGTCCGAAACAATTCTGAGTTGTCAGAGCCACATGTCACATTCCTCAAACACCAGCACATGGTTGTATGACACACTGAGCCGCCATTTGCTTAGTGCATCCATGTTAATTGGAAGTTGTCACAAACTACAATTGCCAACACCCAAGTTTGTATTGCATTTCACAGAAATGATTATTTCGTTTATTGACACAGCCAAGTCAAATCTGAATTGCAGCTCACCGATAAAAAATGTCCGACATCCATAGCATGCCTTCACACAACGCTTTAGTCATATCATCTCATACTCTACATATTTTCAAGTGGATGGGTGTCAAACCATTAAAAAACATTTCGGCCTCCTGCACAAGGCTTGCAATTTTTTTAAACTGAGCAAACAATGCCTTATTCGTAAGACAAACATGTCTGTTTAAACGCTATTATTGGTACAAGAACACAACCAGAGTCGGTATCAGACTTCCCGGCAAACTCCACCGTCATTTCCATGTCTGTGTCAATATTAGCCTCGCAAATATACACAAAAATATGCAAAATATACTCCCCAATTTTCAAATGAATAACATAACAGGAAGTCCGCAAGTCTTCTTTCAATCTGAAACGTCCTATGAATTATTAATATAATAACTGTTTTATTTGAATGTAAATGAAGAATTTATACTTTTTTTCATCTCACTTGTCACTAGAGTTACCTTCTTCTGTCAGTAAGCATAGGCTGCAGAATGGGGGGGGGCGAGTTGAAGGGCCAAACTACATCGTGCCGCCCCCCCTTTTTTTTTAAGCAACTGTACAACCTACACCAAGCTATGTTATGCAGTACCTCATATCTCTACACATGTAATAATCCGACTGGAAACAAATTGCTCTTCCCACGCAACAAAAAATGGTCTATGGTAAATGACATAAATATTTACTGAATCTTGATACATTTTTATTACACTAAACCCTGCACTCAGGCTAACATCAAACACACAATAATTGGTATTTCAATGATTCCACTAGGGCAGTCTTCACTCCTTATCACACAGATATAAGAATCTTCCCTATCTCTCCTGGAGAATCGTAACTGTACATAATGTTTTTATGCAGGTTTGCCACAGATAGTAATCTTGAAGTTACAAAACACAGTGTGTACTCTTCTAGCCGAATGTATGCTCAACCCTCATAGGTTATCTCAGGTTTATATACATAACTAGGACTAGGCTTGGCAAAGAAAACATCGAATATTAATCATGTCGTGTGTATCAAGTTCACTGAGACCAAATAAGCAGAATCTTTCTATTTTTGATTAATTCTTGACACAAGATCTTATAAACTTTAACAAACTTTTTAATACTAAAATTAAAAAGTATTTAAATCAGGAAGCCTTTTTATAAATGCCTAAATGAAAATATTTCATAAATGTAAATTCACAAATCACAAAAATTTGTAGTTGTCTTGATAATGGGGTATCTAGGTGACACTTATTCCCAAACTTGATATATATTCACTTGTATTTTTTATCTGGTCTTGTCTAACATGCAATACGACGGGAAACATTTAAGCTAATCATTGTAATCTCACCTCACCGATTTGTCTATATTGATTGGAACATAATACCCCAACACCTGTAATCTTGGCTAATCTCAGGGAATGAAAGACGATGAATCGCCCGATAGCACACAATATCCTGAATAGCACACAACCTTCATCATCGGTCCAGTCACACACATACACACACAAACACAAACGTACACCTACCTCCGTTTTACCGTTATCCACTATCTGAAGGTAAACTGGGTTTCCGAGCATGCCAAAATATCCTGTCTACTGTTGTGTATGTCCTAGAAGATAGCTTCTCATTAAGTCTACTCTCAGATCTACAACCTACACAACTGGGTCCACTCGCCACTCTAGTTCACCCCCAACTTGCTCCGCTGGTTCTAAGCATGGAGATGGACAAATAGCACACTTATTTACAGTGTCACAACTTCAGCTTCTACGCCACGGCTTGCCTGCCAGCCAGCCGTTCTTGTCCAAAGTGAAATGAGGCCCCTTTACTGTCACTCACCGTAAACCTGATAAAATTGTCACAGCCGCATACCTATGGTACCTGCAATCAAGCCTCCCCCTTTATAAGGACACTGTTGGGAGCCATCACAGGTGCCCATACCTTTAGCTGGAGGGCTTTCCCTTCACCACCAGACAAACACCTATTCCGCAGTTCTTAATTATCTCAAAATGTTCTCTTGTCTCAAAATCATCAAACTTATTTTTTTTTAACAAAATTACATCCACATCTTTGTCCATACCAAAAGCTGTATGTTTCATATAATGAGCAAACATGATATCAAAGTTGGAAAACACAGGTGTTAAAATTCGTTCAGGTGTGACCAAGTCATTATAAATATGATAATGTATGTGTAACATCATCATCACTGCAAGCGTGGGGAGTACTTATGCAAAAGTATCCATCCTCCCCCCAAATTCAAACTGCCCCAGACTTTAACAAATCTTGACCCAAACTTTATAAATCCGTCAAATCTATATACCGAAGAAAATACTTGTTTAAAGTTTATCAAAAGATTAATAAATGTGACTTCATAATAATGTTTCTACAACAAATTCATCGTAAACTGTCGCAGATGATGGGATCATGGGACAATCTGTCTGACAGACCCTGTAATTTTTTTTCTTCAGAGACTTGGCAAGTCTATAAAAATGCAAGTCTAGGGACAGCTGATTACAGAAATTCGGTGGAGGAGACATAAGGCTCTGTACAATAAATATCTCTGTGAAAAATACATAAAAAGAAGAAAAATAATAAATATTCGAGACTGCAGTCAGTCTAATGATGGGAGAACAGTGTTCAAAGGCAGTAGATTAAGGCAAGGGCTCCGCTATAGAGGAGTCCTCTAGGTACAAGTGCAGACTCGTCTTGACAGATAATGCGAGTCCCATACTTGTTGAAGTGAGCCTGGCTACAGTTGAATGAAGTGACAACCAGTCTTGTGTGGGTTGGACACCAGATTAAGCAAACGATTATAGCCTTCACATGGAATTCACTATCTCTTCAGATGACCCAGGGTGGGGCGTCCAGATCAATGTATATTCTGATCGATTTTAGAATATTTGGGGGGGGGGGGAATTAAGAGTATCGATGAAGGCTTGAAATGCTCAGAATGAATGAATGAATGAATGAATGAGTAAAAAGGTAAATTAAAAAGTGAGAAAATGCCTGTGAGGGAATGAGTGAGGCAAATTCTAAGTAAATGACAGAAAAACAAGCTGGGTAGATAAGTGTGAGATTGAGAAAGAGTGAGTTAGAGACTGATCAAATGAGTGATAGAAGCACAAGTTGGATTGATGAGTGACTCAGAGATTATTAATGAGTGAGAGAACAAATGAGTGAAATTAGAGAATGACTAAAATAAAACGAAACTGAAAATGAACGTCAAGTGAACAAATGAAAAACTGAGTAAGAAAGTGAACAAATGAAAAATTGAGATTGAAGGATACTGAAAGAAAAGAAAGAAAAAGTGAACAAATGCAAGTGAGTGAAAGAATGTGTAAATGAGTAAAAGAAAGAAAGAATGAGTTAGTGATGAATGAAGGAGTAACAGAGAGATAAGAGGAAGGGATGTGTGAGAAGATCACAAAGTCAAAACCCATGCTAAAAGTGTAAAGTACACCTGTAAAGATGTATGTGTAGTTGAAGACCCACCCATTTCATTGGAATGTTGGCAGCGTGTTCACTTACTTTATCAAATGACAACAGTTACAATTCTTACGACATCTCACTCGCTCAGGCTTGTCTTGCAATTCAAGTTTATCCCAACAAGATTAAAGGAATGTCATGATATTTTTAAATGCGAACTAGGTCAAGCAAGAGATGTGAGGCTGTCACTGGACAGCCCGACTGCAGGGAAAGGACACCCCATCTATTTCTGTCTCTACAAAGCGAGCTCGGATAAGGAAAAGTTAGGTGAGACTAACATCCCCATGTTTCAAAGTTGAATTTTCTATTCAACTCATTATTCATTCAACATTCTCCTTGACAATCATTCACTGAAGCAGCACCTATCTCCCACATCTAACCTAGATTGGTTTTATATGTGTGTTGAGCGGCATACCTGCGTACCAAGCCCTCTGCATGCTTGAATAACAAGCTCGTCAAGAGCCCACGTCTTGTCAGCCACTTATGTATAGCTTCCACCTCCAATAGGGCAGGGTTTTTATTCAGGTAGAATTACAGGTAGGTATAAATATCAATACAGATCAAATATTGTAAGATGGTGAATAATACGAGAGCAAGTGATAATAACAAAGTGAGAAAAATTGTATCAAAACTGTATCCTAATTTATTTTATCAACCTGTATGATAATTATTTTTGATACAAGATCCTATATCTCTGTTGTTATCTGATAACCAACCCCATGCGTGCAAGTATCGCACATGCTTTGATAAATAGACAGGCAATCTGCAAGTGATTTGCATGGTAGGTGGAAAAATTCAAGGGTGACCATGTGGTATATGTGAAATAACTACCAACCCTCAGTCGATGCCTAGACCTTTAAAAAAGGTCATAATTTCATCCATAACCCCCAAAATAAGATGGAAGAGTAATATTTGACAAGTTTTCAGCTATGTCATGAAATCCAGGCTAAACAAAATCAGCTGACCACAAGCTGACCGAGTCAGGATTCAAGCCTAGAACTGTCACAGTAGACCTATCACAATACCACAATTCTATCCCAGACCTGGACAAACAAGGAAGGATGCACATTATACGTCCCGACTATCATGAGAATATTAACTTCTGACAGCCAAGCTGTGTTATTAGATTATACGACAAGAATCATGGGAAGGATGATTATAGTGTATAGCACTCCCATGTAATCCTCCCCAGATCACCGATTCCTAAGCCCATCGGACATGCCAGGCAGAGCAGAGACTAATCAAGAAGCTTATACTCTGTAGAATTCTACATACACAAGCTGGATGACTCAATCAATATAACATGTGCATACGAATTTCAAAGTCCCAGGTTCTGTTCCTTTCCCAGGTAACGGCTTTTTCTGGGATGTTCTTCATCAGCCAGAATGTCCTTCAATTTAAAGTATGCATCCTATACCCATTCGAATGAGTAACCCTTCAATAGGTGGGCCGAGTATATCCTCGGAATCAGCATTTCTTCTTCAAACCGATTCAAACCAAAGTCCTTCAGAGAACAGGTTACATATGACAATAAAACACTGTACCTCAATCTAAAATGAATCTGTTTAAATTCATTCATTCATTCATTTTCCCATCTTTACTGTTCAGGATGGATGTCTATCGAGCTCAAGAGAAGGTAATTTGTCCTCAAGTCCTTCATTCATTCATTCATTCATTCTCCAGCTTTACTGTTCAGGATGGGTGTGTCTATTGAGCTCAAGAGAAGATAATTTGTCCTCAAATCCTTCAACACCTCATCATCTATCAATTACACTCACCAAACAACCCCTTTGAAGTGAGCAGAGTTGTCTCCCCTCCCACTAAATGGAGTCAATAATTCCTGTTGTGTAACCTTTTCAACAGAAGAATAGGAGAGCCTGGGTTATAGTCCTTAAGACCAAAATCTTCTTTTCAGAATAGATTACATTGATACCAATATATCATTAACTACTTTGTAAGTAGCCGTAATAAGAGTTGCATTATCATAATCATCATTATTATCATTATTTGGTCATCATCGCCATCATAATGGTGGTGATGATTATTAATCATCATCATCATCATCATCATCATCGTTGTCACGATTAATAATCATCATCATCATCATTGTCATGATTAATAATCATCATCACCATCATCATCATCATGATCATCATCATCATTGTCATGATTATTAATCATCATCATCATCATCGTTGTAATGTTTATTAATCATCATCATCGTTGTCATGATTATCATCATCCTTACTATCATTATCACAGGGATTTAAAAAATGTTCAGCCCCTTGTAAGTCAGGACTGACAGCTAATTAACATATTTCATAAGTCACAGCCAATTAAGGGTAAGTCCAGTCCTAAAGTTGGTATGTCAAAAATGAGTAAAACACTTATTATGGCATGTACATTACTCACCGAAAAAATGTAAGAAAGGGGAAAAATGGACTTTGGTGCTCATTCTTG
>JAUELE010090510.1:0-14942 GCA_031471655.1 Diodora aspera
CAAAGTCCTTAATCTCAAGGGAACGGCGATGTGTATATATAATATACATACACGTTTTCCTAAGCCAGATAGATAGATGAGAGAGAGAGAGAGAGAGTTTGTGTTGGCCCCGCAGTTTGCAGGCATTATTTAACTATAAATCCTCATTATAAGTGTGTAGGTGAGAAAGAAAGGAAAGAGACAAAAGGGAAAAGATAATGAGAGAGAGAGAGGGGGGGGGCGGGAAGATACGTTTAAAAAGATTTATACTCCGAGTCTTAACTCCCAACAGTGATTTCTCTCTCTCTGATTTTTGTTCGATTTTGCAGCAAACGTACTTTACCCATTTTAATCATACAGCAATTTCACGGACAAAAACGTGATTAATAAATTAACAAAAAATTTAAGATATAATATAATATCACTTATAGATTCAATGAAGAGTCTAACAATACCGAATTACATCAACCACTTAACTATGCCAGCAGTTATATGATTCAGGATGTAGAATTTTCAGTTAAGGGAAGACCGGCGCTCTGGCCGATATAATTGTTTATTTCGATCCAGTTCCAAGCCTTGCAGCCACTAAGCAGATAAAAAGCAAGAAATTGTTTGTTTTGTGACGTCACGAGCAGGATAAGGCGCGAGGAATTCCCAACCAAAGGGGGTGTTTGCCACGAACGTTGACTAAACCAGAAAGAATCCAGCGTGCACTACCCTTTCTTCGCCGACACCGAAACCACTGGCTATATATACCGCTGCAAACACCTCAAGACAACAGAAGGTGCTTCCGAGCAGACGATACCTCCAGCACACGAGAAGCAGACGTGACTTACACCCGCAGTCGGCAAGGTTATTCGTTTCAATCTGTTCGAGAAGAGTACACTCTGAGAAGTAGACTTTAGTTGCAGAACATTCCTTCCGGTTTATTCAGTGAATTTACAGAATGGCTTCTGGGCGTCTTGTACCCATGAAGAGAGAGGAATGGAGTTTCTTTGACCGACAGAGGTCACTGTTCAAAGCTATGGATAATGACGATTGGAAATCATTTGATGACGAATTGGATCGAATTAAGAAAGACATGTTCACATTGACACCGATGGACATGGGCGATTTTGGTTCAAGTCTTATGCCAAGTATTGGATCGGGACTTGACACAGGTTCATCTTCTAAAATGACAAAGAAAACCACCACTACCACGACAAAGACGACGAAAATGTCGTCTTCAAGCAAAGGAGGAGCCGACCCCATGTCATCTTTCGAATCTAGTTTCGGTTCTGCAATGGACACAAGCTTTGGAACCTCCCTTGATTCTAAGATCGACGCAGCTTTCAAAGATGCCGGGTTTGGATCTGATTTTGGAAGTTCAGCTCGGGACTTTGGAAGTACGGCACTGGACACCCGCTCATCGTCTGCCATTGACAAGTACATGCTCAAGGTTGACAGACCATTTGTTACAGATATGGACGGTAACAAGAAACTTTCGCTCAAGTTTGACATGAGCGAGTTTAAACCCGAGGAAATCTCATTGAAGACTGTCGATAACCGTCTGATGGTTGGTGCCAAGCATCTGGAAGAAACCGCCACAAGCAAGATCTACCGTGAGTTCAGCAAGCAGTACGTACTTCCGGTTAAAATCGACCCATTGTCTTTGTCCTCCATCTTGTCTAAAGACGGAGTTCTCAGTATTGAAGCGCCCGCTCCACATGCACTCGAAGCACCCAAGGAAAAGATCCTGCCGATTCAACGCTTGTTGTAAATAGTGACTTTTAAATGAAAAAAATCCCAAAACTTTTGCCAGTGCGTTCAGAGACATGTGATTTGTAAGTATTCTGTCCGTAGTCAGGCTTTGAGTCCATGAAACTGAATTTCTAGAATGAAATGGTTGAATCACAGAATTAGACAATTTTAGATATTGTTTTGTACCGATACTGCAGGGTATGCACAGAATACTTTAAATGGACGTGCAGAAGAGATGTTTCATGTTTTACAAAGTATTTTTGTAGTTGCTTTTTAAACGTATACAAAGGAAGGTAGTTTGACAATTTGTGAGATGAAGTATGCTCAGGAATTTTCATTTTCACGTAAATTGAAAATTAATTATTGTATATCAGTCTGAATTATATCTTGAACAACCAATATTTGTAGCAACTCATGTGTTGCAAGTGTCAAAAGAGGACGACAATTAATTGATACGGCTGTCATGTAATATGTTATTTGTGAAGAAAAACGTGTTTTAAACATTGACATGTATTTTATAGACGTGAAGCGTTTGGGAAATCTGCGTATGTGATGTGAATGGTGTACATTGTACAGTTTTGCTACTTTCTTTTTGTTGATAAAACGTTTTCAAGTTAATACCTCTTGATGCATTTTTATCAATTGTGTTAGTTCCATAGTAAATGCTACTTAGGTCTGCTTGCCATGTTAAAACTAAGGTAGACAATTACTTATAACAACAACTGCAACTTGGAGTTGGAAGGTACAAAAGTAGACTTTTGTCAAGACCCCGAGTCAAGGCAGAGAACACTGAACATCTTACTCCACAGAAGTCATCTCTGTTTGGGTCTGCCTCAGGCAGCTAGGAAAGGCAATATCGTCCCACGAATAATAAATACCTCTCATTTTACATCTATTTAATGAACTTTACAGCCTCAGGATCTTGACAAACATCTAGGTCCATAGAACCTTGTTTGAATTGTCCTGTATAGTTGTCGCAGGTGGTCTGATGACAAACTTCATGTTTTCAATTAATATAGCTTGAGTTCTTACCTTAATACTGAACGCACCCCTTCTTATTTACAGAGTATAAGATTTGCACCTGAATTAGTGGAGGAGAAGTCTTGTATGTTCTTTCAAGAGTCTTCAATAGATCACTCTTCATATTTATGCATAACGGGTTCCTTGCGCCTTTTTCATAAAAGGTCTTGCTCAATTATTTGTTCATGAGAATATCAAAACGAGCTCCGTGGGCACAAATAACCCGTTATGCACAAATATTAAGAGTGGTCTACATATAGGGAAACGCCAAGCTTAAACTTGGTTATGTTGAACTATTCAAGCTTTAATGACCTCGATTCGTTCTCAAAACTGCATGACTGCTCAATTGGACAACAGTTCATAGAAGTCGGCTTTATCTGTATATGCTTTAATCAGCTTTCATCATTTCCATGATTTATATGGTTTTTATCCATAAACATACGGTGAAGATAAAGTTACTTTGATAAAGAAGACTGACACAATAGTAGCGCGTTTTCATCACGTTTCAAGACAACTTCCAGAAGATTATTGCAGGACTATGTGCCACCTAAATCCAGGAACCAACTGCAAAAGCGTGAGTCTTTTTTCATATTAGAAGATGTATATATAATAAACTTCCCTGCTAGAAAGTAATCGATACGTATCTGTGGGTGGTCACACCAGGTTGTATACACTAGAGGAGAAGCTGTGGCATGTTCTGCTTTAGATCATGTTACAAATGTAAACTATCTACCATGTAAACACATGTTATCATGAGCTCTGCTATCAGCTGTCTTCACTGGGATGGACTACACCTATAGTTCTAACACAAATCGGATGATATATAGCTGTTTTTACCGGAATTGTATTTGAAAACATCTAAGATGGATGATTATATGTGCACGAATGTTCGTGTGTGTGGCCTGTGTGTTGGAATTAATGCACGTGTATTGTTTATCTGTGCTGAACAGTTGCGTACAATCACATTTCAAATTTAAAACAATTCATATATAATGAAAGAAAAAATAACTAACTGTTAAGAATTCTTACATTGAACACACTGTTAACAATACTCTGGCTAAGCATTGTCGTACAACCTTCTCTCTATGGTCTCTTCGTAGAAGAAGTGTGTCTCACCATGTGGTACTGATGGTACTTTATGGACAAGAAGCTTATAATGACGAAGAAGTAAATCAAGATGTTCTGTTATGAAGGCATGTGGCTATTCTTGACCACTGGGGAGCGAAGGATTCGTAACCCAAGCCATCACTCATGTTTTTGGAGCTAGGATGTCAGATCTACAACACTTAACGGCAGATGGTCGAGACAGTCGCTAATTAGCCAATACATCCAGTAATGCCTATTCATTCGTAATTATATCACAGAAGCTGGGGTTTACGTGTAAATGTTAATACATGTATAGGCTTCTGAATGGATTTGTCAAGACCTTTAGTTGAGGAATTGGAATCATATAGCCTTTCTCTATTATAATACATGTACTGCTCTCTGCTGGATCTGTATCGGGAAGCATTTATTCTTAGAGTTCTTTTGCTAAACACTCTTCTGCTCTCTTTCTATATATAATATATACATTTAAATAATTTTAGAGCCTTTGAGTCTTGACAATTTGTGAGATGATGTATGCTCAGGAATTTTCATTTTCACGTAAATTGAAAATTAATTATTGTATATCAGTCTGAATTATATCTCGAACAACCAATATTTGTAGCAACTCCTTTAGTCAAAGCATTTAAAACTAAAACTCGTGTTTCTCTACCGTACTTCATTTTTGCGTGACCTTGTCTCAGGCACAGCACCAAGAATAATTCATCTCCCATCTCTACGTACATGTATATTAAGGTCTTGACATTGTTAATTGTATGGGCATCTAGCTTCACAAGGCTTTCTGGACTTTCCAAACTGGAAGCAACCACTACAGCGCTACTAGAGTCATCATGCATGTACAGGTGCTATGCTAGCCTCGGTTTGATATCAGTGAAGAAAACTTAATCAAGGCATACATGTGTACTCTTGTCTGTAAAACTCCTTTCGGTCCACCCTCGATTGTGATGTACTCCACGACGAAGAAAACAATTGGTAATTCTGTTCTGCATGTAAATAAACAGTTGTCCTGTCTAACACATGATAGAAACCTGAAGGCGGATGTGGATAAAAAGGGAGATATAAGTGGTTAATTGAGTGAGTGATTATGGATTTAACGTGGCTCTCGGCAATTTTTCAGCAATATTACCACGGTGTCATCTACATCACGTCGGTGTCAGGAATGAACCCATGATTATTATAACAATTAAGACAATGCGACGAGAATGCACAAAGTCAAAATACTACCTACATATCCAGTATATCCAGTAGCACACCCCGGGTACGTAGGTGTTATGCATAGTCTGACAGGTCACGGCGCATGAAAGGTACACGAGACTCTGTACAATAAGGGGATTTTTCAAGACCATATTCCAGAGAAAAGTACACTGGTTCTATATATAAATACTTTAGAGAGCGAGCATCTTCACAATGTGTTTCACAGGTTAAAGTGATCTGGAGTATCCAGCTTTTTGTACATACAATGCTACAAAGTGGGTGATCCATAATTGCATTCTGGTTTTTGGGTATGTGCACCGTTACTACTATCTGTCACTATAATACCGTTCCTTAGACACATGGTATGTATCGGCACGAGACGAATGTTGTCGGTTGTGGAACGTAATTGCATTGCTTGCGCACTCTCGTGACGCTACTTCCGGCTAAATGGTTCTGGAGTACACATCAGTAGACTCATGAATTCTTAGCTATGATGCTTCTCTTTATGGCGTTCATATACACCAGCCACCACAGCACATCACATCACATTACGTTAATTCGTCAGTTATATAATATCATGCCACGTCACCTAACATATCATATATCACGTAACATCACATCACATCATGTTATATTTATCACGTCATGTCATGATTACATCACATATAATTTAATATCATATTAAATATCATATAATATAATATCATATCAGGTCCTGGAAATATATTTTATGATATTACATCATGTTATGTCATATTACATCATATATATCATCACTTTATGTCAAATCATATTTATCATACCATATCATGTAATGGTCATATCATATCGTATTTATCATACCATATCATGTTATGTCATAATTATTACATCGCATCACATGTAATCACATTATGCCATATCATATCATGTCATATCATATATCATAAACGCCGGTCTCACTGGAAGTTCTCGTGGAGCAAATAATCCAGATACATACATGTAGCAAACATACAGTTCTCTCCGGACAAAACGGATCCTATTATATGAATTTGGGACCCGACAGAATGTGACAGTTAGAGAACTGTGCAACAGTTAAGGTCACGACTAAATGGTCAATAATAATTGTGGTACAGTATTGTTCCCTTGAAGAGACTACTGAAATTAACTCATTGACCCAAACCATCTGGGTATGGTTAATTAATACATGAACAGTAGGATGATAATGTTGAATGATAATGTTAGATGATGTTCAATGTACATAAGCTGTATTAATCTTATTTATTATGTGAATTCATTTTTGAGACCACTTACAGCCGATCATGAATGTGTTTTGTATCATGTGCAGTGGTCATCCACTTGTACATGTCTGTTCTAAACAAGTGTATGAATAGAGTATAAGACTTGATACCCCTTTATGTAAGATTGGATTGGTAGTCCTAAGGATGAAATAAAACTTGCTGCAAACCCACCAAACGATCATGTCTCCCTAGTATAATTGACTAAATCCCAGGGTTACTATAATGTTAAAAACACAACGTGTGCACTTTGCTGATACCCTTCACACACAAAAACCAGTAGTTCTAATTATAAACTGGCACAATGTACTTTTCACCGAGGCATAAACACTAGGTAACAGAAAGCAATAAAATTTATAGGAAGAACAGGTGAGGAACAACATTTTTGTCAGTGAAATACTAAATCAAAGGCTTCATATTTAGCTTCTGTTGCAAAGCAATGAACTAATGGTTGCAAAATAAGGTTTTCTGGACAGTTTTATGTGTTCATGTTCTCCAGAAGATCTTTTGTTACAGTTCGCGCAAACACAACAGACCTACAACGAGAAACAAAGAAGTGCTCACAGTAAACAACATCCTGTGCATCTACCTGTAAACATGTTCGCGAGGTTAAAACGTTAATTATCTCAATAGCGGTCATGCCGTCCTCTGTTGAAAGCTTCAGGTAAAACCAGAGAACTGCTGGTATTACGTTTGTCTTGGTTAACTCTTGGAAGCATGGTGAATTTGTGCCTTGAAAATAATAATATTCGAATAAAGACCATGATAAATATGAATATAAACAATGATATGAACATAGATAAACACACATATAATATACAGAATCAACCAGGGTTGACGCCAGAGGAGAGGGGCATATAATACATGTATATCAAATCGTCGGGGGAAATTTCGGAGAAAATGTGTGCATGTTATTCTGTTAATTGAAAATTTGTGTACATGTATTTGGCTTAGCAAATGATCGTCATTAACCCACCTTGTCGGACATTTCAGCCCCCCCCCCCTCCCTGTCGGCATCTCAGGTCCTCCGTCGGAAATTTCAGGCGCCACCCCTGGAATCAACATCGATATATACTGACGTCCAAAAGAAAGTATACCAAATGATTTCAATTATTTTCGCTTACGTCGTTATGCCATAGTTGATCAAAAGGATACTTGGATTTCGGTGAGTGTAATTTGATTGACACCATCTCATTGATAAACATTCCCAAGTCTTGAAGGGATATCTCCTGTATATCCAAAGCACTTGTGAATTTATTCAGTAATCTCTCAATCTTGGTATACTTTCGTTTGGACGTCAGTATAGTAACATGTAAATATAACATTTCGATATAAATAAAGGATAGCTATATGTAAAGAATCAATGCTATTATGTTTATATCATCTGTGTATTTATTCTAATATTTAAATATCTATCTTATTTTTTTCATACGCATACTGCATTTATGAATCAACATCGATATAGTAACATGTAAATATAACATTTCGATATGGATAAAGGATAGCTATATGTACATAATCAATGCTAATATGTTTATATCATTTATGTATTTATCTTAATATTTAAATATCTATCTTATGTTTTCATACGAATACTGCATTTATGAATCAACATCGATACAGTAACATTTAAATATAATATTTCGATATGAATAAAGGATAGCTATATGTACATTATCAATGCTAATATGTTTATATCATCTACATATTTATCTTAATATTTAAATATATATCATATGTTTTCACACAACCACTGCATTTTGGATGTATTAACGATGAAACAGCTGATGTGTGATGTAACGTCAACCAAACTGCTGTCTGCAATACGTATAAGTTATGTGTAACCACCAAATGGTTTTTGGGATACAAAATTATATTACTGCGTGGGCAACAACAATTACTCAGACAAAAGAAGAAGACATCTTCATGAAAGTCCAGTTTCTTGTTGGAAGAAACCAGAATGGACCTAAGTACACCTGGTCATGTGGCTGGGGGCTGCTGAGCTACTGTATTAATTCCGATTTCGACCTGGCAGATCTAAGAATACCTGCCCATTGCTCGCAGGCGCACATCTTGCCCAGAGAATAGATCTCACTGGAACTCTACAAGACCTACAGACCAACTTTATACAGAGGGCATGCACCACGGAATACAACTAGCAGAGACTCAATGTAAATAATGTGTGATTTATTTAACGTAGTGGTCAGCCATCTGTTTCCTATATCGCCGTATTTAGTTGCATTAGTTGCATTATATCTTTACAGAGCCACATATAAACGTTTACGACAATTGGGTATTAACCCTAACTGTTTTCAGACAATTAGATATTTATACATTCATTTGGGTAACATAAGATATTTTATGCCACGGAACATTCTGCAATTGATATGCGCAAATATCTACCGTTGAGACAGTGGAGAGCATACAAGTCTTGGCTGGTTTTGAAAAATGTTTCGCCCTCGAGTTAATGACAGTACGATTGGCACACGTGCTTGCTCTTTACTATGGAAATCGATGCATTTATAGTTAACCAAATCAGCCAACCAGTCAACCCTGACGACCTTATGCACTTGATTCAACTCGATTCGATTACCGAGTAGCACGCAAAGCATATTTAAACAATTGCGTAAAGCATTTTATGTTTGCTTTTCGTTAAACAATTAAAAAAAATAATTGTGTATCTGCAAAATTCTATTACGTATGTACGCAGATACGCGCCTTATCTGTAACCCTGCCTTCATCCGACGTGGTTTCAGCAATCACTGAGCGATATCATCATGATGAAACTCCTGATTGAACAAAACTAAGCTTACCATTGGCTGGCAATATTTGGAGATATTTGGATCCACAATCACCATGGTTTATCTTTCAAATTTGCATTTTGCATCCCCTTATGGTAGATGAAGTGCAAGCTAACTTAATTACTAAGCTGTTTCAATTAGTACAAACAACGTTTCGACATAAATGGAGGCGGTGGCTCTGTGCTTCAGGTGTCGGACTCAAAATCCGACGAGTTCGATCAGAGCCAGCGCCGCGTTGTACCTTATACACAGTACTTTACTCCGCTTGTCCCAGCCAACCAAGATGATAATCAGAATCGGCGCCGCACTGTGACGACAACCACCGGCAAGAGTGGAAAACTAATTTTACGTGAATGATAATAGATAATTAAGTTTTTGTATAGACACCAGTGTCTTTGTCAAGAAAAGGAGCAAGCGAAGTTGGAATCAACAATGAAAAAATTACAGCACAATGTGATCGTGACACCAAAGCCAGTCGGGACTCAAGCAAACACTAATGAAGTAGTTTGCCTGATCACAATTCCTTTCTCCAAACTTTTTAAATTTAAGAAGTCATCCTCAAACAGTCAATCAATTCATGTCTATCAAAGAAAGGCCCAGGGTGTGTTATCACATCACTCATCAGATCAGATATGCAGTATGGTAGATAGGCCCCATGTAATTGGATAGATTATAATGAAACTATCTCAGGTGAGAACGACCAAGCGAAAGCTATTCACTAAAGTTGAGCAACATCAGGTGTGTTATAATACGTAATATATATTGCTTAGATCTATATTATTGTTAAGCATCGCACTAAGCGTAAAAGCTAATTTCAAGCAGTACACAATCTATTTCTGTTTCTGTTTCGAGTTGTGGCACTAAAATTGTGTTATGGTCAATTTAACGCTTAAAATTACATGTAGTGTCTTCAGAACCTGATGTTTTGCGCTGGTAGGGGCGGGTGTTTTTGGGTGAGGTGGTGATTTTCTTTCAAAACATGTTACAAAGTTTGATAATACACCACTGTATTATTTTTTTCATGACTCCTAACGAAGCCTGACATTTTTTTAATGGCCCCTTATTTTAGTTATAATTTCCATGGCCCCGATATGGCTGTATCATTTTTATGCAACCCATCCCAATATTTCACGGGTCCATCCCCTATAATATAAGACCGGCCCCTAAATGCAGTTCTTCAACCTTTTTCAAGATAGTTACACGAAGTTCTGGTTTACACTCAATCATGTGTTATAAATTCTCTCATGTCTGTGGATAAAGCACATAGACTATATAAACAAAAACACTTCTAGCTAGAGGAGATTTGAAATGGATCCAGGAAAAACAGAGGTTAGCAAGATGAAGAGAGATAAACCAATTGCGTCATTGGTTGCATCTGGTGATCCACTGACATTCAGATAACCTCAATTCAGATAGGGTTTTTATAGTGAGCTCGGTACGAAACCCAAGGTTATATACTCCCGCTCTTACCTCATGCCAGACATCTAGTTAGATTCGTGTTGCGCCTGTTTGATTGGATAACGACATTACAAGATCTGGTATAAGCTGGGACTGAATCATTCCTTTATAAACATTGTGAGTCAGTTGATTTATAGATCTTGTCTTACAAACTGGTGAACAACAATATAAAAGGAGTGATTTTATGGCACAAGGTTTGAAACGGTTGTTATATCTGCATTAAGGGTCTAAAATGTTGTGGTTTCGAATCACTCATCGACTCCCGAATTATTGTACCGATCCTGTTATTTCAGAACAACAACTTAACGGTTCAAAGTTTAATGGCTAAAAAAACACCCCAAAACCATTCGACCTAAATTTTAAAGAGGTTTTATCGGAAGCACAATGTTGTGTTTTGGCCTAATGCAAAAAAACAACAACAACAAAAAAACACCCACCCACCCCAAACTAGGCTATAAAATGTCTATATTTTCCGAAATGTGATTTCTTCTAAAGATTAGCTTTTACAACATGTAAATGAGGAACTGACTTGACAAGTTTTAGCCTAATGCAAAAGATCTCAATAAACACTTCACAGTCATGACCATGACAAGTGTTCGGAAATGTAATTGTCCTGTTTCAGGAATTACGTGTTCTGTCGACGATAAGGACATATACTCAAGACGATAAGTAACTTGACACTTGTATAACTTAAAGACGCGATTTGAGTATTATGTGCAGACTTATGAAAATAGATGTTTATAAGGCTGCTAACACCCGGGACCCCAAAAAAGAAAAAAATGCCTTGACTCGGGTCTTGACTAGACTTTTGTCAAGACCCTGAGCCAAGGCATAGAAACTTCTTACTCTACTATAGAGCCATCTCTGCTTCTTCTGCCTCAGGCACAGCTAGGAGAGGTAATATAGTCCCGGGGATTAATAACCTGCCTCTGATTTTACATATATTTAAGGTACTATACAGACTTTAGGTCTTGACGAAAGTCTAGGTCTTGACGCAAGTTTAGTTTGACCTCTGCTGATGGACATAGTAGTGAAACACTCAGTTGCGGAGATCACCTTGGGGTGACGCCACATGCCCGGGGAGATCTGCAACTGTGTCTGTGTCAGCTCGTTTTCTATAATTGGTCGCACGGAGGCTGCAGTGCCACCATGTAAGTTGCAGCTACTACTGAAGAATGTTGATGTTTCTTTTGATTGTGGATTGTTTCAGCATGAGCCAGTGAAGTAAAACATTCCAAAACCTTCATCCTCTTAAGAAATTCATTTTAAAAAGTATCAAGTCTTCTGAAATATAACTGAAACTAGGTTTGCTCAGAATCGTACAGAGGACATATCCCACCGACCCCTCCCCCCCCCCCCCCCCGTCTGATGAACAAATCCTGATTAAATAAACAATGTCTTTTTAAACGGGGGGTTTCAAATTTAAACCAGTTACTTTGTCAGTATTATGGATGCTGATTCAGCGTATTAAAAAAAGAGTGAATAAATCCATTTGGTAGTCCCTTGCACTATAGGTGACTCTGTAGTTCATCGATTCGTTTATAAAATGTCAAGGTAAATGAGTAAGAATATCGTCTCTGGATCCAAGCAAACACAGTCCCGCCAGGTAAGATGATAATCTATAGTAGAATGTTGATAGTCTGCCAGATCGTAGATTGTTTCAACATGAGCCTTTGGGATGTGAACATGCATGTTGATCTTGAAAGAGCCGAATGTGATCATTTCCAGAAGTTGTTGGGGATAAATATACATACGTGTAAGTTACGAATATGTAATATTCCGTGTTGACATCGTGTTGAGTGCTAAATAGAAGATCAGGCTATGAAATACTAGTATACTGACGTGTAAAAGAAACGATACCAAATTATTTCAGTTATTTATGACGTCTTTATGTCAAAGTTGATCAAAATGATGCTAGGATTTCAATGAATGTAATTTGACTGACATCATGTCGTTGATAAAACTTCCTAATTTTGAAGGGATATCTCTTGTATATCCAACTCATTTGTGAATTGATTCAGTAGTCTCTCAAAATCTTGGTATCGTTGCCTTTGCACGTCAGTATATTTAGTTATATATTAGTTTGCTTGTGTATTTCTTCCAGATTTTGCCCGAGTCATGGCAAAACATATTGAACCTCATCTTGGTCTGTGATATTCCTCTCTGCTTGGCCTTAGGTATGGATAGGAAAAGGAATGTATCCCTAGAGGAGTAACATTTTAATTTACTCTCTGTTTACCTTCTTTTCCGCTCTCTATATGTCTTAGTGTAGAAGTACGGTATCATACAGTCAGATGTAAAGTTCTCTATGCTCACGATGAGCGTTGTTAACCTTGAAAATGAGCATACATCGGAGTTCTTTAGCTCCTATATATCTTGCAGTGTCTCTGTGGTGGCACGCACCTGTCAGCACGTTAGTCTTATCGACAACACAATCTGTCAGCTGCAAATGCTTCTTACTCTTTAGTCATCTGTTCGGGAAGGTACAATTGATGCCGACGTCTAAACGCCAATAGGCAGATTGTAACAGTACATTTGTGCTGACTATGTAACTGTTCAAGGTAATACTTAATACTTACTTGTATGTTCCTTTCAGAGACTGACTTCCATAGTTCATAGGCGGATCCAATAGAGGTGCAGGGGTGCGCTCCCCTCCTTTTCCAACTAAATTTTATCAAAACCTCCATTAACTAAGGATTTTTTTCAGGACTGAACTCCCCCCCCCTTTTCCAAATCACATCTCCTCCTCCGCCCTTTTTCCAAAAGCCTGGTTCCGCCTATGTAGCTTTAAAAATTAGTTTCGTCTAGCTTGGATTTGACTTCTTGAACTAGAATGGCGTATATATCTATAAAACAATTCGTAGTAAAAGAAAAGTAGTCTCATTATAATTGTTTTACCTGATAATCGTCCAGTTATACCGAACAATTAATACCACAATACAAAGAAATCACCCCTATTATTCTGCAGTGGTGGATGCAGGGAGGGGGGGCTGGGGGTCCGGATCCCCCTTTTAAAAATCAATACGGAAAATTGTATAGTAAAGAGTCCTCGAACCCCGGATAGGACTAAAATTTTGCATGTTGGACCTCCCCCCCCCCCCCCTTTCAGGTTGGACCTCTTCCTTTCCAAAATCCTGGATCCGCCCCTGTTCTGTACGAGATCATTCAGAAATACCACGTATTCCAAAATATTCATTATATCAAAATCAGTATCGGAACCAGCGGGAAATCCGTGGAGAACAATGTCGACCTCCTCGTATTACAGCAGCCTGGCGGAGAGGGAAGTCTGTACTGGTATCATAGCCAGATGGTAAGTCATGCTGGCCTGCCCTTGTATATAGTCAGCAGGTTTCATTATCCTTGGCATTTAGGAGTTCATAACAATTTGTTACTAAATGAATCTGATGCATGAGGAAGAATTGCTTTGTTAACACTCAGATTACCATTCTCGTGAGAGATTTGTATACATTTGTATGCATGATCTTTGGCATCATGTTATTAAAGCGGGTTAGGTAGGGTGTTGTTAAGTGGTTCTCTAACTGTTTTACCCCATGCACCCTTTTCACCCTATGTCAGTATGTCATTCCCCCTTTCCAAGATTGTCAAACATGCTTTCCAAATGGAATGCATATCCTCTGTGGTCCGTTTCCATCCCAACCTCCACCCAAAGCCCGAAAGTTTGGGGTACACCGAATTGGTTGTCACACCGAATTAGCTGGTCGACACAAGTTAGATCTTCGTCGAAGAATACAATGTAGTTGTCATTACCAGTCGTTGAGTGCATGTTTCACCGCAACAAATCCTCTGGGTGGTAGTCTTTGTTCATAGATATGCTCTTACCCAACAATGAAGGTAAAAGTACTTTGAAGAAGCTACATTTATTTCAACACGCACAAACAACCAACAAAAGAGCATAAAATTGGGGTACCGGAGATGTGTTAATTTTCTTTTGAAGTAGGCTGCACGTTTTGGATCTTCCCGAGGTCGTGAGACCTTTTCTCCGGCGATAGACTTACAATATTCGAGGTCATGGAAGTTGAT
Source organism: Diodora aspera (assembly GCA_031471655.1). Lineage (NCBI taxonomy): Eukaryota > Metazoa > Mollusca > Gastropoda > Lepetellida > Fissurellidae > Diodora > Diodora aspera. The sequence goes on from JAUELE010090510.1 coordinate 14,615, forward strand.
TAAAGAGGATGAATCTATGAGCGCAGCAAGGACACATATAAGAAAGGCATTTTATATCTAACGTAAATGGCCTTCTCAGATCAGGATCGGGTCGGGGGGAGGGGGTGGGGGCACTGGTGACACGTGCCCTCCATCCTCCTAGCTCGCCCTTTTGAATTATTTTACTATGTTAGAAACAAATTAATCTCACCAAAGATTATGAAAACTCGTGAAATGGGCTGAGATTACACTACTTTGCATGGTGATTTTTCAAAACGTTTCAGGGGAAACATGCCCCCGGAACCCCTGAATAATTGAGTCTTTTACGAACTAGGTTGTGGGGGGGGGG
>JAUELE010090621.1:0-14940 GCA_031471655.1 Diodora aspera
TCTATAATATTTAAGTGAACACTTGAGGTATTGTAGTTTATATTTGTTATCATGGATTTGTTTAGTGGCGGGGGATTTTGTGCTCTCAGAGCTCTCTTGTTTAGAATCGGAGCCCGATGATGTGTCCAGAACAGAACTCGAAAACCGCTCAGTACGTGTCCACTAAACTTCAGATAAACATTAGGCACCTGACGATGGTGTGTCTTTTCAGGTTTTGAAATTGCTCAATTTCTATTTGTTTCCATGGTAGCCAAGTGTTCAAACTTTACCACTTTTCCTTTCGGAGCAGAAGTTCGCATGTTTTTTTTTAATGTCGTCCCCCAAAAGAGAGGGTAGACATATTGTACCTGGCTTTGGCGTCGGCAGTGCAGAGAGAACTGAGACTTACTGGGCCAAGTTGTTTTTGTTCTTCACCCGGACCTGGCATATCAAGTAATTGATATCATAGGCATCCACACTGAGTGTCTTGGCATTCAGATTACTTCTCCCTCCATGTGTATGGTAAATGTTTATAGACCACCAACTCTTCCTCAGCAGTATTCCAATGAACAACCTGTCACTGTGTCGCACAAATGCTGTAATACTTATTGGAGATTTAAATTCGGAGCTCCGTATTTCTGTTTGAATCTTTCACTCAAATGAATGAGTTTCCAACAACTCGAAGGAGAACATTACTTGACCATATCTATATCAAGGATGTATGTTACCAAACAGCTGGTTTTGTTCCATCCAATTCTATATCATACTACAGCTGCCATGACATCACTTACATCATAGTAGTTTACATTACTTGTAACAGGTGATGCCTATCACAGTTGACTTCGGTAATGTGAATTAAAATATGCCAACTATTATTATGTTTCATTCCCCTAAGGGCGGGAAAAATTGTTTTTTCGATCTGGCATCCACATCTGCCTCCATGTCCGCAATCGCATCCGCGATATAGTTTCCGTAACCGAACTCTGTACACATTTAGTACTTTCCGTGAAACTGGACACAAACAATGGGCATACATGCGGTGTTAACTTGCAATTCTATATTTCCGCTTTCATTTTCTGTCGTATCATACACTAGAATAAACTGCTACATACATCTAACCCTCTGGAGCCCAAAGATAATTCAAGGTGAAGCAAGCATGAAATAGATTTATTAAACATAGATAAGTTGAAACATCTGTACTGCCTCTCAGAACTTGGAATTGATAAAACTCAGGTTTGGCTTAATACCATAAGCAGAAAATCGATCTTCTAAGATAAACATCTTGAGCAGGCTGTTCACTGCACGAAACGGCATCATGACTGTTAAACCGGTTGTATAACAGAAATATTACCAGTTGAATTTGTTTTTAGGACATGTTATTGTACTGAGTTTGCAAATCTGTTTTAGAAAAACCTGCTGTTTAATTTGTTCTTAGCTATCGGGAGTGTATTGTTTTACAATGAAAACTTTCGATTTGACATTAAATGTCCAACAATTATCAAGCACTTAGCATCGGGTTGAACTCCAGTTCTAATCATCGGTGGTCCCTGTGACTCAAGACAGTTAATGACATACTGATTGTTCTTACTGTACCTTTGTGTTAGGGAAAATGATAAACAGCTACTCTCATCCATTCCCCACAGAAGAGTGATGTGTCCCCAGCGCATTGCCGATTACATTCTGCATCAGGTCGTTTCATTGAGGGTTTCTTCTCATTCCCACAAAAGCATTCGTTGCCATTCTGGAGACAACAAAAATGACATAAGCGAAAAATGTCTTCAGAAATTATATAATGAGCGTAGTGTCCGTTGCATGCACGATTGCATCTTTAATAACAAGTGTTTGTCACTAAGGTGGCTATGTCACCCGCCCAACCATTTGAAATACTTACAACTACAACAGATGCGGATAAACAAAGTCAGCACATGGTAACCAAACACTGAGATGCCCAATAACTATGCTCTCTAGAGGAATGGCTGACAGAGGTGGTAAAAACATTATAATCAAGTTGTGACAAAGTTACTTATGTTCAATGACCCGCAGAAAATGCTATGATCTTGAAAATGAGGTAAACATCATTATTATCAATTGGTGTATGTTTGTTCTGTATAACATTGGGCATCATCAATGTACAACATGGTACACATATGAAAGACAAATCCTTAAAAATTAATTATGGTGGGGAAATTACGTTATAATCAAAATATGATCTTGAAAGCTTGGTCAAGGTAACCAGAATTGAATAGTGCCAGCGCATTGTTTATGTAGACCAAGGTACTGAGTATGAATGAAATTAATCTAGCAGCTCTTGAGCAACACTTAAATTTAGTGTTCAGTTGCAGATGAACTTTAAAACTAGTCCACGGTCACTGACATCGTCTGCGCATCCCCAAAGTTGACCTTATGACTAAATATGAAAGAAATCAATCAATTTGTACTTCAGATGTCGTGTTAAAGTTGTGACCTTGACAATTAGGTCAAGCTCATCATAAACGACTGGTGTCTGTGTATTGTCTTTGTTGACAGAGGTACCAAATATGAATTAAATCAAATTACAAAGTCTGCAGAAACACCAAAATTACACGTTCCGTTGTGAATAATGATCTTGAAATTTAGGTCAAGGTCACCGAAATCGACTTGTATCTTGGTACTCCTAAAGTAGACCTTGTGATCAAATATGAACAAATCTGTCCATTTGTTCTTGAGATATCAGGTTAATACCAATCTTAACGGTTCTGTTTCCCATGAACTTGAAGATTAGGCCAAGGTCACCAAAATTGATTGGTGTTAGCGCATTTCTAAAGTAAACGCTTGGGTCTAATACGACTAAAAAATGACAGAAACTAAACAATTGCCTACAATGAACTTGAAAATTAGGTCAAGGTCACTGAGATGAACTGGTGTCTGTGTATTCCCAAACTAGACCTTTGGGTGAACAACATATGACCATTTCTTCGTGTTAACACCAAAATTACACATGCTTAATTGCTAATGACTTTGAAAATTAGGCCAAGGTTACAAAAATGGACTGGCGCCTGCGTATCCCTAAAGTGGAACTTTGGATGAAATTTGAACGAAATCTATTGAATTATAAGGTGACTGAAATCAACTGTTGTCGGCACATCCCCGCAGTAGACCTTGGGGCCAAATATGAATGAAATGTGTCAATATGTTCTTGAGATAACGCGTTAACAACAGGCTTGAAGGGCGGAAGGACGGACGGACGGGAGCTGAATACTATGTCCGCTAACGTGGCGGAGGGGGACAATTATCCAGTTGGTTCATAACTGGTTGCCTAGTTCCATTTGCTGAGCGGCATCTATTCCATTCTGAAGCTTAAGGAGAACCACTGATGACAGGTATTGTATATGTCTAATATTACCATATGACGTTAAGCTACACGTTCATTATTTTACGCAATATACCATTGTACAGAAGCATTTTAAGAACTGTCGAAATACACGGTTACCTTCAAATCGTTATCTGCGTCCACATACACCGCTGTCTTCTAAACAATGCTAGCCTTGTTTGTGAATCGGTGGTGTGGTGCGGATATGAAAAGTTACACGGATCTTGCGATTCTGCGTGGTAGCCCAAGACTACACACACAACACTAGTTGTTCCGCCTTCATTTATAGGATGATAATGTCGTAAATAACACCACACGATCGACACGGACTATTTCGTGAACACGCTGGCACGTGTATGGAATGAGCTGAATTATCCCTAGATCTAAACTCATCAGAATATGTGATTGACATGCTTTTATGTCATACAAGCACGGATGATCTGGTGCCCTAATCACAACATCACTCTTAGTTCGTCAGTATCAGCCAGAGCACGCAAATTTGACGGTATTAAGCCATTCAAAATTCCCACCAGTAATGCGAGTCTTCCGCCTGCCATAACCGACTGCGTTTAGCAATGTCGGAAAGGGCAAATATAATACATTCAACAGAAGAAGAAGAAGTCCACCGAGCAGTCTCCAACAGAAATGATAGAACATCCCTCAAGGAAGGGACAGGGCTACTATTTCGTGGGATGAAGAGGCATTGCAGAGAGTGCATGCTTGCTAGGTATGGTCATAAACGAAAGTTTAGACTGCGAAATGTAGAAATGTCGATGCATCATCTCCAGCTGCGTTTGGATGTTCGCCCTCTGTACACCTCGGTTCAAGAGACCAGTTGACTGTCCAACCCGTACGCAAGGATCTCTATCTGCTGACACATCGTGATTAAAACTCCTTAATTTTATATTGGTTTTTGGTATAAATTAGTAAAGTTTTGTTTGCCATGTTGAAATATAACTCAGTGTAAAATTTGACGCGATGCATTTAATTATGACCAAAATAATCTCACCTGTAATCCTGCATAGACATAACCACCATCAAAACATTTCTGTAGGCACCAAGCAATGGTCATGGTAGCGACAGTGTACATGTTTTCATAAACAATTCTGTCCTTTCTATCTACGTAGCAGCCAATATATGCTGAAAGAAAAAAAGCAATCAAAGGTCAAAACCTGAACCTAAACACCATAATTATTTAAAGTTTCATTTATGGAACAAGAAATGATTATTTCATCAAATGTATTCAAAGTCGAATATATTCATATGACGCCAACAAAGAATGCACATTTAGTTGAAAGCCATAACGTGTAGCTGGAATAATCTTGACCTGAATCATTAATACTGATATATACTTTAGAAACAAATTAGGGATCACTGAAAAGCGTACCAAATACCCTTGATCAGCAGGAACCCAATGCGTGTCGTACAAGGCGACTAAAATGGAGATATTTTGCTTTCACTTTCTTTTGTATTGATCGCGCGATGTGCACCTTATACATCACGTTGCGTTATGGCTGAAATATTGCCCTTGCAACGTAAAACATCATTTCAACTCAACTTATCAGCAGAACCATAATTATATTTATAATACACACAGATTAGAAAGAGTAAGACTACAGGCCGTGAAAACCTGCCGGGATGTTTTTTGCATCCTCTGCATCAATGATTACCATTGGCATGACACAACATGTGATCAATTAATGTTTTCAATCAAGATATATTTGCGCATAATAACGCTAATTAAAGGGTTAAAAAAGGATTGACCCACCTGAATAGTGTCCGGAGAATATGTTTGTCTGTCCCGGACTACACTGAACCGGAAATGGATAACACGAGTTTGGACGTGCCGCTTCGTTCGAGTTTGATATGCTCAAGCAGGTACACAGCAATCCCTCGGAGATATATTCAACTCCTTTGCACTTTTCATCCAATAAACTGGCAACTACGCATTGAAGACGTGTTGTATACCATGATCGAGTCCACAGTTTAACGTCCGGAGTCAGGTAATTCTCCACTCTCTTCATACAGGTCAGACCTTTGCCCAAAGTGTTGATATTCAGACAAACGTAGACAAACATAATCAAAGATGTTCGTATCACCATGTTGCTTATGGTGCAATAACAACTAACTCGGTGGCTGTCCTGAAGACTGTAGGCACGGCCACGAGGGACTTACAAGTTATTTCATAACTAATTGTGTATTTAAGTATTTAAGTCGGACGTAACCTGGAACTGCTGTTGGCTGGAGATGGGCCAAGGGAATCTTCCTCTTGTAAACTTGAAGGAACGGCAGGTTCACAGGTTGAAACGAAATAAAGCACAGACAATGCGGTTGGAGAAATACTTATTAACTCCAAGACTGTCAGTGTGTTTTGAGCTTGCATGTCTATTGTTTCAGACTGCATGAGTGAGAATGGACTGGCCTTATACAATTTACACACTTCACGCTAACTTCCCAGCATTGGACTGTGAAATGACAGCTTTATCTCAAACATTTCTAATCAGGTTAGTTTCAAACTAATTAGTTATTTATTATTTTGCAAAGTAAGTTATATCCATAAATACCATTAGGTTATCTTTATATTGTTTATATCATTACAAGTTAGTTTTAGCCTTCCTTGCTTTCTTTGAATCATATCCAAATGGGTAGTAATGTTGAATTTTACAAATGTTGGTTAATAATTATGTTACAATTAACCATAATTCTTATTCAAATCGTGTGACAGCATTTGTTTAATAACATAGTATTATTTATTGCGTTGGCTTGAGTATATTTAGTAAGACTTGTGAGTATCAGACAAATATGATGTTTTATAGTGGAATTTCCAGTGTGAATTTCACCTGTATGATTGTACACAGCAAAACTTTTATGGTTTCCAATGCCCTAAAACTAATTGGAAACCAAAGGGAAATTTATGTTTCCAATTGGTTTCCAATTGTTTTTTTTTCGGTTTCCATAGCTTTGGAAACCGAGAAATGGAACAGTTTCGGGGTGTTTTCTAATTGGTTTCCAAATAGTTTCAGTGTAGTTTCCAATTGGTTTCGTGAAACCGTTTCGGGTTGGTTTCCATATACTGATGCAGAATAATGTTTGTTGGCAGTTTGGAAACCATAAAAATTAATAAATTCCACCTGATGCAGTATCCGATTTGTTAATGCATTGCGATTCGATGCGTCAAAAAAATGCCCTGTGCATTTTTTTTACGGATCGCATTGGAAATCGCAGAGGAGATTCCTTTGATGACGTCATTTTACAGGGTATTTCCCAGCAAATGGGCGACAGAGATAAGCGACTGCTTGTTATTTTTTTATCCAGGCATCAATGTTTCAAATTTGAGGGTTAATGTCGTTCTAGTTCTAGGAATTTAACAATCTTGGGATTGAGCAAAGGCATTGTACCATTCCCGGGAATCGGGCAATTGTTTAATCACCTAGATTGGGCAAGCCATGAGCCATTCACGGAGTTTGAGCAGGGATGTTGCCAATTACTGGGAAATGAGCAATTCCTTGAATTGGGCACGACATATACATCAACATTTTCTTTAACTAGGGAGTTTGTCAGTCTGCCAGTGGTAGCGCCAGGTGGAGGGCAGGGGGCTACAGCTCCCTGTCGGGGAATCTCTCTCCCCCCCCCCCGTCGGGGAACAAGATTGCAATTAGTCAGGGAAAATGAGTGTATTTTACCGTATGTTTTGAAAATGTTTGTATTTGTCGGGGATTTCAGTCCCCCTGTCGGGGATCTCAGTCCCCATGTCTGCGAATTCCTGGCGCCACCCCTGCAGTCTGCCCAACCCCCTTTCCCAAATCACATCATGCACCCCACCCCAAAATACTGGATCCGTCTATGCAACCATATTGGGGGCCATGAAAATCAACAACTTTTAAAACGAGGGGTTATGTAACAGTGACACAGGCTTCGTTAAAAGGGGCTATGAAAAAAATAATGCAATAATAATGCTATAACAATGTGGTGGGTCATCGAAATGTGTAACATATCTTAAAGAAAGGTCACCGGCCCACCAACCCCGCTTTAATAAAGGACCGATCCTTTCTAATAGCATTTTAACCAATTTATCTTTAAATTGGTTGCAAATTATATTTTACGATTTATTAGGCTGAATTAAAAATCGTTGTTTTTCCTAAATTGAAATCGGTATTTTCTCTGGAAGAAAACACTATATAGTGTCTTGCAGGAGCCCGTGGCTATGATACATGATTATTTTCCGGAGTTTCAGGGCAGGATCAAGAATTTGTATATACAGATCGAGCTTGTACTAATGGAAATTTTGAACAATGAACATCCAGAATGGTGCATATAAGCCCGTTTCACGAGTTCTGAACCAATTTAAAAGGACGAGCTAAGGGTTGGGGGCGAGCTAGCCGTATCATGCCCAATCCCACCCCCTTTCCAAAATCCTGGATCCTCCCAGATGCCCAGCAACTGTCACCACAACCAGGGGCCCAGACACAGAAGCGCTCGTAAAATCTTCTGCTTTAATTTTACGTGATTGACAGCACGGAATTCGTCACAGCTCCTGTCGTGATTATACGCTTGGTCAACAAAGCGTCTGAACTTTAGTTAAAAACTCTCGGCGTTTCAAGTTACAAACTCTCGGCGTTTAAAGGCCTAGATTTGCCACACGAAGAATTTCTGTCTTATCTTGTCACGTGACAGTTAGCGGCTCCCTTCTTTCACAGTGTTTATATTACTGTCGCCCACAATTAGCCTAGCTATGGGCAAGGGTCATGTATCACAAGCCATATGGAATTTTTTAGACAAAAAAGAAGTATGTTATTTTAAATAGATAGACAACGATAACATTTTGTCTGATGACTAAAATTACAACAATAATAAGACAAACAAGTTAGCTGAATATAAACTACCGGGCAAAAGAAACGATGCCAAATGACTTCAGTTATTTTTCTTTACGTCTTTCTGTCATAGCTGATCAAAAGGATGTTAGGATTTCAACGAGTGTAATGTGGGACATCATGTCATTGATAACACTTTCTAATCTTGAAGGAATATCTCTTGCATATCCAACACAATTGTGATTTTATTCAGTAGTCTCTCAAAATCTTGGCATCGTTTCTTTTGCCCGGCAGTATAGTTGGTTTTCAATATTACAATCTTTGCACCAAAATAAACATATATACAAACATTATACATTCATGTATAGATAGCCTACTCAAAAAAACAACAAAGTATAAAAATAAAATCCTCCCTCCCTTCCCTGTAAAAATTAATTACAAAACAAAATGATGAGAACAAGTTATTTTCTTTCAATGGCCTTAACAGTACTTCTTTTTAGTGAAAGAAATTGTGCTCTTGTTAAAGCACATTAGCCAATCTATCATTGGTTTGGCAGTACCAGTTGCAGCTCGCATGTTTCACCGCATCAATCATCAGCTCCTCTCTTGTGATTCTGGTGAATAATGCTGGGAAGGGCACGTAAAATAACTCAAGAGGTGAACGTCCGGGACAAACTACTCAAAAGCCTCCTCTGCGCTTGCCAAACTGCGCTCCAATACATATGTTTGCGAGCTGCGCCAGTGTGTGGAGTTTACATGCAGGAGAATGCTCACGAATACATCTTTAACGTTTAACTAAATATAGTAGACCCTATACTGTTGTCGGTCTTTCTTTAAAGAGCGTATATAAAGAGAAAAAGCAAGAAAATAAGCCCTTGTTCGATTTACTCGTTAACCTCGAATAGGCTAAGTTAATTAGATGTATTATATATATTTATATATACCGTACAACCTTAAATAAACGCCTGTCTTGAACAAACGCCCGGTCCAACAAGCTTCTCGAAAAAAACGAACGCCTATACCCTGATTAAACGCCTAAACGCCTGCCTTGAATAAATGCCCGGTCAACAAGCTTCTCGATCGTAAAAATTAAACGCGGCATAGGCAGACCCATCTTCGCTAGCCAAGGGTTTCATGATCCGTTAATACTTCTCAGTCCGAGTATTAGCGGATCATGAAACCCTTGGCTAGCGAAGATGAGGCAGATCGAGTAGGATCCTTTTTCAGCTATATTTGATCAAAACTGGTAATTAATTAATCATTTTTTTTTAGGTCTGCATCCCTCCCTTTTCCCCAAATCACATCATGCACCCCCCACCCCACCCCTCCAAAATTCTGGACCATGCAGGCTATGACGCCGAGGTAGGAAGCAAAACTGACCATGACTAAAATTGGTACAGTAAGTTTAGATACTTCAAAAATGTTTCAAACGCCCGACTAAAAAAATAAAGTTAGATATGTGCTCCCAAACGCTACAAAAGGTCTGGTGCTATCTGTGTGAAATAGATAACAAACTTTAAATTATACCTTGTATAATTGTATTCCTAACTAAATAACGCCGTATGTCCTTAGTCTCGGCAGATTCAGACGGATTTATTTTCTACTTTCAAATAACCAGCCTCATTCCGAACTTTTTTTCTGAGGGTTTACCGAAGAATGTTCCGTTGATTTCCGAATGTGAATGCATTTATTTGCAAGTGCAACGTTTCCGAATCAGTTTTCAAGATTCTGTCGAAAAGTTCGGAATGTTTAAAAAAATTAACTTGTCACCTAGGGGTCTCAAAATATAATAGAATATCCAAGAGGCTGTCAAACCAACAAACATGCTATATCTTTTGTGTATTGTTCGTGGTATGTAGGCCTACGTAAGTTTATGTAGGCCAATATTTATTGTTCCATAATTAAGTTGGGGTTTTTAAAAAAAGAAGAAAACACTGAGTTTGACCACGTATCCAACTTTAAATAACCGCCTGATCAAAAAGCTTTCCGAAAACATAAACCTTCATTTTTTAAGTATTTACAGTATACTGATCGATCGTACCGTTATATCTTGTCTGAACCCTTATAACCCTCATACCTGTTGAGGTTTTACTCCGCTGCAAGCTACAGCAGAACGAAATCGTAATGTAATTAATTGATCTATTCTCTACACAGCCTCATTTACATTCATCTGCTACATCACAATCATTTGCAGCGAGCATAATATATAATTACAGTAGATATTCGGTGCAAACTCACTAATGTATACATATACGTACGTATAATGAGGTAAACGTATGTTCTACATGGATCGTCGATCCATATGTCAGGGAATTTACCAAACTTCTGAGAAATACCATGACTTGTAGTGTATTTTGAACATAATTTACAACCCTCATTTTTGCAAATTCCTCGACAAACAACGGAAGCTTCTTATATCGATTATTTTCCTTTGATGTTTACCGCTCGTACCGGCTTGACCTCCTTTTTCATTTAACCCCATGACCTCATTTTGAGGTGAAGGTCGTTCTTAACATGGCGACAGTGGCTTAAACGACTTTGTGTTGTGGCTGTACATTTCAATAATTCTTAGGTAAGTGACATTATTTTGATCACTTCTTGAAGATGAGAAGTGATTTTATCTTTTGCACATGATTTTGTATTATGTCATGACGACAGGCTGTCAGAAAGTCGACCATAACATCACTTGAGCGGTGACACTTCAACCGAGTCCGATCCACATACTTTTCCTTTCCCATAATTTGTTTTCTCTTGCGTTTGTTTGCGGATGGAAGCAGCTGAGAAATCGGCCCAAAGTTCACGCATTTAAGCAAACTCCTGGGTCGTTCTGTTCCGTTCCGGGGATGTAGCCTATACAGTGGAACAGCTAGAACACGCTGACACAGAGAATTAGAGATCGATTTTCTCCAAAGCCTTTACTCAGTTTGTGAAATGAACACACCTGTTCACAACCCAGTCAACCACATATGAACTGGAACGTTTGTAGCAAAGTTATTTTACTAACCCAGGTATATTAACAAAGAAGTATAAGGCTTAGTCATTATTCAAGTTTATTCAAGCCTATATTCACAACACATTGTGGTGGACTGGGATGACTGCGAGGTGTTTTGGGAGGCTATCTTCAAACAATATGTTCCTATTTAGTTCCTATTTTTGGCAACAATTTCTTATTTTTTGAATGGTTTATTACCTATTTTTTGGCATGAGTATCTCACTTGACAGTCTGCACCAGGTACTCAGGGATCAATGCCAAGCCTGTATAGAAACTAGTAGAGGTGTGACAATATATCGATATCGTGATTATCGCGATTCTCAATTTCGTGATACTTGTATCGTGATATTTCGCTTTGTATCGATACTGCTAAGATACATTTGTTTACATATACATGTTAGTGTGAAAAATGTTCCGAATGTGTCCCACATAATTCAGGAATGTTGTGCACCAGAATGCTTATTGAATGTCCCTGCAATGTTTTATTAATGTGTGGGAAGAAACAAGGTCTGAATACTTTGTTTATTGTTTAATTCACAAAGATCTGAGCCTGAAATAGGTTTAGAAATGGAATGTAAATGAGTGTATAGAGTATCCTATTATGTATCGTATCGCAAGGGCAATATCGTGATACGTATCGTATCGCACAACCCTTGTATCGTCACACCTCTACCTCACACCATGGTGATGTGGCAAAAAGATTGCAAAGAATCACGTAAAATACAAACTCGCTCACTCTTTGGAAAAAAGTACATTTTTTCTTTACTTCAAAGTGAACATTAAACATTCATATTTATCATCTTGGAGAATAATTTGCTTTCCTGTTTGATTACTTTATGCTTACCATTTTAATAAACAAAAGTGTTCATACATCTAAAATAATAAGCGATGTGTGCATTTTTGATGAAAAGAAACATTTCCTCAATCATTAATATTGACATTTCAAGTTTCATGTGCTGCATTAACAAGATGAAATTACGGTAGATGAAACAGACTATCAGCTAGTCTTTCCACTTCCTTGAGTAAACATCTCTCATCTGAGTCCTGACATAATCAGCCATTGTGACAGGCAACCCGTGTAGGTTAAAGGTAAACGTGCCTGGTCGTAAACAGTCCTGTATTACATTGCCTGCAGTACAGCGTGGTGAGTTGTCTTAACATTATTGCGTTGTTTCTTTATTCACTTTATTTCATTCAGAAATGTGATTTTCAGTTTTGAATATGTGAACAATCTTGCCAGAGTATCTGGCTCTGTGCTTGTATACATGTATTTTCAGCTAGATGTGTTTATCTCAGGGACCTCAATTTTGATACCGGAGTAATTCAGTACATTTCTTTTATACATCCTTGTATATTTTATCTTCCTGTTCACAATACTTCTGATCAACCCAAAGCTGAATATCTGATAGCTTTCATATTGCTTTACAAGCTTTATTGAAAATTTATTGATCCTTTTTACAAAGATCGGGAAGTTTTAGACTGTTCATGCAAACCGTTGAGCAAATGATGTTACCAAGACTCAAACCAATAAATAATCTTGAGAAGTGTCAGTGTACATTTCAGTATATAAACCTACTTGGAAAACAATTAGACAAAATTGTCAAATTGAATGTTGATAAAGGGATTCTATGTTTTGTGTGCGTAACCCTGTTTCACAAAGCAGTCTTAGCGCTAAGTTGATTGTAAACTCTTAAGATCAACTTTTTAAACCAAGTTTTAACCATAATTCCGGTTGACAAAACAAACTTAAAGCTGTAAATAGTACAACATGTCCTAAAATCACTCCTAGATTGTTTTGAGAAATATAGACAAACATTTTCCTCGTTGGGGACCATAACTAAGATCATAACAGGGCCCTGATGTTGTTGATAGGTATTGGGTCATGGTTTCAGATCGTCGTCAGGCATCAATTATTGACTGATAATATTTCTGTATGATTGTTACTTTGTTTTCTAGGCGGGTCACCTGACTGGTAAAATATCTTTGAGTGGCATTTAGGAGTTGGTTGGTTTATAGGTTTGTTTATTTATTTCATAAACCCAGAAGTCCAAACCATATGAAGGTTTGTTAGTACTGTATAACTAAGCAGTCAGTGAGAGAATTGATTTGATAGGGGAATTGTGGATTTTAGGAGTATATCTTGAAACAGTTAAGTATAGAAACATAAAATAGAGTTCTTGAAATTAAAGGGAATAAAACTCCTGAACTCATACTCGCTGTTGGTTTGTTTGATATTTAGAGCCTGCTGAACTTTGTGACTTATTCAGTTAAATTTCTAGTGATATTTGTCAGCTTCAGGTCACAGATTTAAGGTGACCCATAAACACTATGAGTACTCTGTCAGCCTCAACATTGTGGGTTTGATCCAGCTGAGTTTGGTAGTTTGTTCGGCCTATGTTTGGAGCCTTGACATGCTAGTGATGTAGCTGAAAGATTGCATGATTCATACCTCAATCAACATGACTTAGTCAAGTTTTGTTGATAGTAGGCAGAAGTTTTGGTACTTGTTTTGGTCATACAGAGATGGAGATTTTAATAACATCATGTATGAAATTGTTCCAATTATTTTCATAACAAATATTCAAGGGTCAGCTATAAATGTTTACAGGGTCACCTAGCCTATATGAGAAGCAAGATTTCTTATACTATGGTTTTAATTGTTTCCTTATATATTTACTTAAATTAAGAAGTCATTAAATCCATAAGAAATCGATGCATAAGGATAGTTGGTCCTCTTTAGTTAGTCCTGCCCCATGACTGTGGAATTATTTTTTCATTAATTGATAAATTTATTTCAAAAGCCTTTAGCCAGTCTACAAATTAAGTCTAGCTAGCTTCTATATAAAATTGCATTGTAGGAGCAGGGCTCTTGAACTTTAAGGAATAAAAATTAAATATAATAAAATAATTAAAAATATTTCATAGACTATTTTTTAGTCCACCCGTTAGTCAAATATGAAAAGATACAGGATAACTCTCCAGGCAATTGTTCAGAAACATTAGCTGCAGGAGGGATTCACTGGTGACTAGCCTGTACAACAGGACCTAGAGCTATTTCCTGTTAGTCATGATGTCAATTCGAGCCTTAAATATCTCTACCTATCTCGATCACCAAGGATGATGTAGCTTCATAATTTTTGGCCTACACTTAAATTGAGAAAGTGTAATTCGGTGCAGTTTTTGTAACGAAATGGAGATACAATATGTTGGTGAATTTCCGTCCGCATGAATCATATACAGGCAATGTTTTACCACGATGTTTAACTTCACGGGTATTTGAAGGAGTGTCCTGTTAGCTTTTTGGGATGCTTGTGTTGTCAAAGTAAATATGCAGATGCCATAAAGCGCATCGCTGTAGCATAGTGCAATCGTCAATTTTGCAAGATCTGTTCTGGTAAAAATGCAGGCATTAAGAAATTTGTTTCAATAAATTGTTGAAATAAATATATTTCTATTGGTTTAAGTGATAATATCTGATATGCCATCTTTGTGTCGTACATTTGAACATGTTATTATGTCAAGCATACCTGTACCTTTGATCCAGGTAATTTGATTACCTGACCAGGTTCAGTTGGGTGGACTGCGGCAATTTACAAACAAAGTCACTTGACCAAAGTGTTAGTGTTTCAGTATGATTTAGGACGAACCCTTGAAGGCCTCTTAAAGACCTGAAAGCTTTACAACTCAGGCCAGTCTTAGTGCGTGGGCCCAGCAATCTGCCAGCCTTGGCAGTTGTGGTTCGAATCCCGCCTGGTCACCTCTCTTTCAGACCGGAGAGACTGGAGCTCCAACATCGACATGATGTTGGT
>JAUELE010090732.1:0-14940 GCA_031471655.1 Diodora aspera
TTTATGTATATTTATCATTCCAAAGGTTGTTTTTTGAAAAGAAAACAATGAATTTGGACACGTATCCAACTTTAAGTATTTGAAACAACATTCACCTGTTACTTTTAAGTCATCAAGTGATAGATTGGATAGTTAAGTTAAGTGGCATGAGGAACTGTAGTCTTTATTACAGACTTTCCACAGATCTGTAAAAGAAATGCATTGTTAAATCAACTAGTTTCTTGCTGCAAATTGTGATGATTGAAGGTGTTCTATAATCAAATGTCCCTGAATTTGTCACTAGCAAGTTTCACGGCATCAAATCTTGCGTTACAATATTTATAATCACACATCAGCCATTTCAAAAGAGCATTCTCGATTGAAGAAGGTACTCACGTGCACCAGGCACAGGAAATTGCGCATCCGAACTGATTAAAGTTAATAATTGTTTTCAGCTGAAACATTGCAAACAAGATGACATTAATTGTCTTTCGCCTCCTGTGATGTCAAGATAGGCCCTGCCTTCCTGATGTACATGTTGTTTTTCAAAGTGAAAACGAAAGCGCCAGATCTTCAAATATGCAGGATAAACTGCTACAGGTGCTCCTAAAATCTGATTTTGCTCCACACTTTCACATTAAATTCCACACGAAATGGCAGTTGAAGAACCAAAGAGGCGCTTCGGCTCAGTGTGCCAATTAAACAGAAACTTTGGGAAATGTGAAGGACTGTTCATAACTGGCATCTTCTAAGAGATACTTGACGGGAACAACGCAATATACAAGCGCTTTTAAGTGACTTACAATGGGAGGAGGATTCCATGTATTAAAGTAGACCACACATGCATTTGCAGCTTGCTAGAGGCACCTAATGGAAGTTACACAGTTGTATGATGTTAATAAGTAAAGAAATATTTGACTGATTTAACTCCACCATCTTTGAACAACGCAATTTTGGACCGATGTTATTTTGTGACCTTCTAAACAAAAACAATTCCAAGGTTTGGTCAGTCAAACTTGCCATCTTCGCACAATAGATTGAACGTTAATGCTTTCTGAAGCTTCCAGTGAGTGTATGCCTGACAACGATGTAATAATGTATGTAATAGTTACGATTGATAAAACGACAATACATAATTGCACACAATTCAATCTATCGAATCAACGATGTGGTTCTCCAAGTCTGGGTCCCTTAATCTTTTTAATAGCGCAGTATCACTCTAAAGTCACATTTACTACCACCTCACGCTTTTGCTTCAGACGCACGTATATGTTCAATTTCTCGTCCTCACCCGCATCGATTGATATTGTATTTACAGCGAAGTGGCACCTAAAATATGCAACAAGAATGTTAACAATGAGTGTCCCTCCATATGTACACTTTACCATCAAAAACGTAGGGGTTGTTTGGAATTATCGGGACATATCTTCTCATATGGTTTTGTCAAATGGAAATGATAACATCATATCTGTGGAAGACTAGATCAGTCCTAATGGTTTCGAATGCTTGGTTTGATTATGCGGTCGCGCACTTGGTCGTCAAAGAGGTTGGGATAAAATCAGAAATTTTATTTTGCAACCAGCGTCACTCCTATCGGGTACAACTATAACCGCATGGTTACTGGGGAATTAGCGATGGCAAACATGGACGACAATGAACTTCAGGATGCTGAAACATTTAATGACGACGACAGTGACGGCACACATTATAAACAATAAAGTGCAAGTATTTACATGACAGGTCCAGCGACGGAAAGTGATTTCGCGGTTTTCAGAGTCGGTATAGCCAGACTCTGACTATGACTGCTTCATGAACCTTCCTTGGCTCACTTATATACAACATGATAAAACATAAACAACAGGCTTAGATAAACTAATTAACAAGATACGGAAGACATTTATTGCCACTGGAAAGGTAGATGAATACGTGGTAGCAGGAAGCCTGGGGAACAACAGGATGTAAACCATAACGCTGTACAACCCGAGGATATGATAAGTTTTAAAAAAGAATTTACTTTATAACTGCAACAATTACCACTGTCACAAAGGCACCTCTGCTGACCAGACATGCACAAGCTCCTGGAGATATGCTTCTCATCACTCGATCAATGCCAGCTTGACGCGTTCTGTTTCCCTCCTCATTGAAAGCAACAACCAGTGCATCGGAAGTGATGGGTGGATTATCACGTTGACGTACACGCCTGCCAATGACGACCCAAAGGGAGAAAGGTCAAGACTGAGTGCTGACCATGGCACTACATGGCTGGTTTGTTGTTGAGAAACCGGGTCACAATTATGGCAGGATAAGCACGAGCATTGTCATCTTCAAAGGTGAAACCTTGCGCAATGACAGTGGTGTAAAGCTGTTATCCAGATAGCTCTGGCCTGTGACTCTGCCATAGACGATCAGGAGAACAGTTCGGTCAGTTATCGTGATGCCATATTCATTCCATACCATTAATGTCTCACCCTTATACGGTCATAGTGTACATGTATGATGATACCGTTCGCAAAAACGCTCATTTGGACGTATCCACATTCGATTTCTTCGGGTTTGGAAGTCGTGTATGAACCTTGATTAGTCAGAACATATGACATTAGCAAACCATCTATTATCCCAGTGTTGACGTTCTCTTCACCAATGCTGCTTTTGAATGTCGTGCAATAAGACATGACACGTGAACGTCATGCACGCAAATGCTATCTGAGCAGTATTCTGCCTGTTCTATTCATGTTCTCTCGGGTCGTGACTCTTTGCGACAGTCTCATCAGTTTTATATCCAGTATTTGTTACAACAACTCCGAAAGATTGCCCTTATCAGAAAATACTTGCAAAAGGAATATGCTGATTCTCTTACTAAAAGTAGCCTTGCCCACTGCAATAGTCTCTCAGCTGGTGCTGCCCCGTGCGAAGTACATGCTGTAAACAGGCTACGGAGGTTTCAGGACTCACCGAAACTTGTACCTCTCACAAAAATAGTCCCAGTTCCTCAACACTGGTAACCAATTCGTCGTGTTTCATCAGGTTCCTATAGCTGTGACGACACTAGTATACATGTACTAGTATGTTTCTTATTGATCCACAAGATCCGAAGTCGCAGCGTTGATATATGGATATGCATAGTGATTTACATTTAATAAACAGAGACGATATTAACGGACTTGACAAAAGTCTAACCCAAAAGTCTAACTACACTCGTCTATGCCTTACCTTCGAATGCCTATCTGGAATGCGCCAACTCACTTACGTAATCCAGTCAAAAGCTACACATCAGCTGGATTTTAAAAAACCATTTAAATGTTGTCTTCTCTGTGTACAAAAAGTTGCAACTGACAGTTATGGTCATCGCTCCTTTTCGCTGACGAGTGGTATAGTCTCCTAACAGATATCAAAGTCACTCTTTATCAACAGATCTTCACCCCCCCCCCCCCCCAAGAAACACTTACCTTTCCGGACTTACCTTGTACTGTTCATGACTTTCTCGTGTGCGCTTTGAGCATACACTTCGTGTGGAAATAATTCTGCGCTTTACAAGAAGAGTATTGATATCGTGCCTATGACGAACGTACAGTGCTTCAAGGCACTTTATGTCATATGGTTTCTGATATTTCTGATGTTTTGTGTTATGATTGTTACCTTGTTGATGGGATTAAATCTTCCTCGATGTTTACCCCCTCTTTATTAACACCAATGTGGTGGTAATTGAGTTTAATTGCATTTCAAGGAAAAAAATAAACATGCGTCAAATGCACAATATACAACTCACTCATAAAACAGTTTGATGTACTGTTCATCATTTTAATTTGGGAATATCGTCGTCGGTTTTACTTATCTGGAATCTCTACCGTGTCTGGAGTATTCTGTAGGTGGGTCCAGCCACATGTTCGTTATTTTAAGACAGACTTGCAACGAAACCCGGTGTGTTATTCTCAATGTTATTCTACCAGTGTTATGCTACCTCTGTTGGAAGTCAACCCCCACGCCCTTGACCAAGCATTGTTCTGAAGTTCATCAAGACTGGATACAATGCTGAAACACAAATTTCAGCCTGTAGTACACGCAGAGTTCGACGCATTTAAATAGAAAACTCATTCTGCTAACAGAATGTAGCTTTGTGGTTTACAGTACCGTGCCGTTTGCGTATTAGGATTTAGACTTTCTGAAATGTGAATAGGCAACAATTTCCTCTTCCTACTGTATTATGACCTTTATCAAGACCTTGATCACAATAGTACAAAATACGCATCTTACTCAATATAATTGAATCTTGAGTCTAGGCACAGCTACGAAAGGCTATGTAGTCTTGAAAACATAATCTGCCTCTGCATTTGAATGTATTTTAGTTGCTTAGCAGGCTTTGGTTCTTGTCAAGATTCTAACTACGCCAACATATGTGCATTAGCAGCAATATGTCAACTGGTATGGCTGCTGATTTTAATAGTACTTTAATAGTAATTAATAATAGTTTGAAGAGAGAGTAATGGTAGAGATCAAAGATTCTTCCATAATAATTATTGTCTATATGTAATGGAAGATAATAAAACATACGACTGATATCTAATCTGTGATCCATAAAATATAACATTTTTGTTTCCCAAGACAATGATAAATTTTTTGAGGAAAACTTTAAACGTATATTTCTTTGAACACGGAGTAAAGTCATATTATAGAGCATGCTATGTAAAGAGTATGATCGTTAACATTTCAGATCGATCGGGAGAAATTACATCCTTTATATGCTCAAGAGAAATTACTTGTTCTTTTAATGGGCATTTCAGTGTGATTTATAGCAATAGGGTTGAATTTCTAAGCATAGCGTTTAATGTAACGACCGTCAAATGCTAAACCTGTTCTGATATCTGTGCCAGAGCGGCAGCTGCCATAGTAAATAATCTGAATGTTAAATAAACTGCAGCCTGTACGGTTTTGCTAAAATTAGCTGACTGTTTGTTTAGGTGTGTAGATGTCATGCTTGACTGCAAAATGATTTCGGTCCCGTGTTGTTACTTCTTACTTCGCCCTGAAGAATATACATATATATATTGCTTGCAGAAAGATTAGAAGAAAGTTTTGACTTGTTTTGGGTTTTCGTAAGACCACAATAATCAAACAAGACTAACTTTGTAATTACCTCATCAAGCTTAGCGAGTTGACGTTGAGTAATATGATTGTGGTTTACAGATTACATCCTCTTGAATGGAATATAAGTCATACATTGATGGTTAGATCTTCTTGTTGGTCTTCTTTGCAATTCTACAAACTCGGAGATTTGGCGTTTTATTTTGAGGCTTTGAGTCTTCATGAGGAATCTGTTGTTTCTTGGCTGTCCAATCTGAGATACAGTGCCTCATTCTCTGCACTCTGTCAGACTGGACAAACGTATTGTTATTTAATGAAATTACATTAGCTTTAAAAACAATCCGGGCTTTAATTGTGTTCTCGAGGAACAGTACAAGCAGAAGTTATAGTACCAGCAGCACAAGTCGTATCCATAGTAGTATCAGTTATCGTAGTTAGCAGCAGTAGTGGTAGAGTTTTGTCAAGACACTTGTGTCTGTGAAAGGAGATACAGTTTATTATACCTGGTTGATGTTACCTTTCTTAGAATGTTCCTTAGGCTGATGCAGGCTAATGCAGGCCCAGGCAGAGACGGGGTTCACATAGTATAATGGGTCGGAGATTTCTGTGCTCGGATTCATGGTATTCTAAAAAGTCTATGGAAGTAGTGAAAGGGTTTGCTCTGCCTCACACTGATACACTGGCATTGTCGGTTGTGTCTCCTTGGACAAATGGCATAGCTCGTAAATTGCCTTAGTCCACCAAGCTGAAATCGGGTACCTGATGAGTAAAGTGATAATGTGGAAGTGAACCTTCTGGTACCTACCAGAAAGCTTGGGTTGTATAATCCCTGGAGACCTATTGTAGATTGTACATTGTTTTAATGGTCGGGTAATATGAGGAGAGCTTTTAAAACGAACCAAGAGTTTGGTTTTTCGTACAACATAGGCGACCATACTATAAGAAGTATCCGAGAAACGGCAGTTTGACAATACTAATGTACAACTTTGGAAATACTCATCAAATATTTAGACCGTTTTGAACCATTATTAATTCGGCAAATGTACGTATTAATTGATAAATGAGTAATTTATACAATTGTCTACTCGAGTATTTTGTACTGGATAATTGTTGGGAAAGTAGGCTATTCTTAGATAAGTATTTAGAAAGTCATGATGAGATCTGTCCATGCAAATATGCTCTTATCTTCTCTCCAGCGCTAACTAAATAACGGAGACGTGAAGACTAAGCCTTAATTATCATATTTGTTATTCAGCATATCTTTGGCCTTGCCTTTTGTTTGGCATGATATCATTGTTGAATCCTCATATAGGAACCCATCCTTACGTAAACATTATCAATGTAAGTAAAGAATCCTCGAGGAAGGTTCCGTGGACTTTGATTAAGCCGTTCGCGGACAATACGGTTTGCTTTGTTCACTGCAAATATTTCCATTTTTCAAGGAATGAAATTGCGATCACGGCACTGCATATAAATCCCTGCAGAAGAAATAAATCCTTGTTATAGCCGCGTATAGCATTACACGCCAACAGATATACAGCTCTCTGCGCTGTATTACTTGTGGCTTAGGAAAGCTGGGGAAATAATGATCACATACCTCATTGGAGGGAGCAGGTACACAGCATGGGCGAGACAGGCTTGATTTGGCGTTTTTTAGTAAAAGTAATGTGGCACACATTTGAGTCAACTCTGGACATTATTAAAAACATTGTGTTTATGAACAGGAGCCACACACATAATATGGAACAGTAGTTCTATTTATCTGATTCAACATATTTTTTCCAGCTTACTGTTTTACGTTATTCTGTGAATAGTTGAAGAGATGAAGGATTGCTAATGTCTTTATGTGTTTCTTTCTGAATTTGATAATGTGATTTGGCTTGATTTGTTAATGATCCCGTGTTAATATTCATAATCAATGTGAGCTTCCGTTACAGTCAAGCATAGTTGATATTTGTCTTCACAGTGCAATTTAACCCCTTAAATATCACGCTGAACTTTTTAAAATACCTGATTAAATTCATCTCCCTCCAATATACCTGATGAACATCTAAAATAACATATACACATGCGCTGGCCATTTGAGTCTTGAAAGTGAATTTCAGTTCCTGCCTAGGTGTATTTATTTTGAAACAAAAACCCCTTGACAAGTATTTATTTTATTGTCAATATTCTTATATAAGTTCGTATAACTATAATTTGAAAAAGCAGGACTGTTATAAAGTTCAAATATTATATTACCCGCAGATGGAAACTATATAGCTTGAGTGATCAATCACTATTCCAGACTCCAAATCTTCAGAAACAAGTGCAATAATTAATATGCTCACCTCATTTTGATTAAATTTAAGCAGAAACAACAGTCTTTGAAAACCAATTTCAGCATTTGAAGAGAAAAAACAACTTTAAAAGTGTCTACATTTTAACTTTGTTTATGTGCATGATTATGTACTCTGATTCTATGACTCAGACACGTTTTAGGAGTTATATTATTAATACGCTTAATCGAAAAAAACTAAGCTTTTGATTTTGTTCAAGGTGATATGGCGGAAAGGCTCGGCTTCTAACCCTCTGACAATTGGGAAGCGCACTTTCGTGGATGACAAACGTGTTATTATTGAACATGCACCACTTCAGAAAAACTGGAATCTTCTGATAAAAAGAGTACGTATAGACGACGAAGGAATGTATGAATGCCAAGTTAGTTCCCAAGCACGACATTTGAGACGTCATGTATACCTCACAGTTGAAGGTAAGTTATTGATGAGATGAATACATTTTCTGAACAACTGCATGGAATGTGTGTGTGTGTGTTTTGCCAACTGTTCAGTTTGATATGTAAGGTTAGGGCATTACATGTATGTGATAGTTGTTACATGTTATACAACATTAAAATGGTTCAACAGTACTTCTCTGCTGATCTATGCTGCTTCTAAACTTGGAAATGTGCAAATTCTTACAAAGGGAGCATTCTCCAGCGTCTTCGGTTCAATGTTCTCTGGGGATCGGCTTCTTTTCAAGCTCTATATGCCATATGACATTGTGTTTATAAGTATGCGCTTAATGCGCGTTTTAAATGAGATGACATCAATATAATCGTCCTGCAAATGCAAACTGGCTTCCTTCAGAGTACGCTGAACATAATGTTTAGCAAGTCTTTATCCATAGTTAGATACTTTGCCATTTTGAGACAATTAGATATTATGGATTGTGGTCGTAGCTGTCAAACTGTATCTATACCCCACTAAATGTCATCTTCGTTCCGTGTGAGATAAACACTCAATATATAGGTGAAATGTACAAAATCCACTACAACTAGCGTTGAAAACTATACTTGACCATGTTTTTCAAAGTTAATTCAGATAACCCAGACAGCTATAAGGGTTAATGCAGCTGGAACGAAGGCGTGTAAGAATAACAATGAAATGTACCAAAACACAATATTTAGAAAACATTGCAATACATATTTATTTAAAGGCGGTCTGACCTCAGATTAGCAACTTTGATGCTTACAAAACGTCAAATCTATCGTCATCTGCAAAAACATAATTGTTTTGTACAGTAATTTCCTTTCTATCAAATGTTTTGCAAAAGAAAAAGTATATAATGAAGGTTCAACATTGGCCTCTCAAACATGTCAGAGAAGAACTTGGTAGCTGTTGGAGATCAATAACTAGCGGCGGAAAGTTGTTTTATCCCCATTGACATTGAAGTCAATGAAGTCCAGGGTGTTGGATGCTCTGTTGGGTATACCATAGAATAGGTGGTTCGTGAACCAACCATTGAAATAATGCATATGGTGTAGCATTCAGAATGAGACCATCACGAACACACGCGTTCCCTTTGCGAAAAAAGAACATATTGCAACTGGAGACTCCAAAATTGAACATCCGCAAGAAACGTTGCGAGAATAACTGGCTCAATCTCTGTTCCAACCCCATGTGTCTTTGTGTCACTGTTCATCAACAGTCTGTGCTGTCTTGGATTGTATTTTGGCTTCGTTGTGCTGAAACAGCGCTCTCTTGAATACATATATCTCACATATGCGAAACACGCTTTCTTTTCTTCGATCGTCTTTCGCAATGTTGGTGTAGTTCCTTCTTGACATAAGTAGACATAACAGATTGATCCCCCTGAATCTAACCACACCTCTTTATGTGTGTCTGTTGTCTGAAACACTTTGAGAACGAATATCAGAGTGTGAATGGCAATGACGTCGACAACAATGCCGGGATTATCTGTGAAAATCCCACTTTACATGGTTC
Organism: Diodora aspera; assembly: GCA_031471655.1. NCBI lineage: Eukaryota > Metazoa > Mollusca > Gastropoda > Lepetellida > Fissurellidae > Diodora > Diodora aspera. The sequence goes on from JAUELE010090732.1 coordinate 9,324, forward strand.
TAAAGATTTTATGGTACTCGACGTTTAAGGCGAATTGTTCGGTTTGTTCTTCTATTACTTACGATAAATGCAGATATGAATGATTATGTTGTGTTAGTTATGTCCTAAACAATATTAAAAGTTATTATTTCCGTTTCAGTACCAGACAAGCCGCCCCGTATTGGTCCAGGTAGGTTGAATTTACCTTTCCGAGCACGTGTACTGTTCTTCGATCTCAGTTTGTTGCAATGTTAGTAACGGTTCATTTGCAGTTTCGTGAAACCCTTCATGTCGAAACCCATTATGTTGCATCCAGTTTTCCGAATATTATACAAATTATCCAACATGATAAAACATAGACATGTAAACTCACCTAAAGTTAAATTTATAAAATTCGTTACACCTTTTTGCCTGTCATCATTGTAAAGAAAACGTCGACCTTACCGTAACAAAGAAAATATACTACTCAACATTTTGATGGGGATACTGGATATTTTTACCAACTGGTAGGGATGATCATACATTTATGCCAATCAAATTCGTTTACACAATCAATTTAATAATGTGGCATCTTATATAGCGCTAAATCAAAGTTTGTAAAGCTTGCTCAGAGTTAATGACATGCCCATAGTTGTCACGTGCATCAGAAATAACAATTTACACGTGCTGACTACAGATGACGGTCTGCATTGCTAAAAGTTTCGGGTTTCTTTATGGTTAAATGTGAAATGTTATACAGCGGCAACCCCAATGACGGCGTTTGAGTAATAAAAAACATGACAAGCGGGCAGGAATGCTGGAGGAAGGTGATACGCAAGAACAGGTTGCAAGAACCTGAATTTTTCAGAGAGCGTGGTGTCTTGTATGTGACACCATTACCAAAACAGTGGAAGTGTAGCTCGACAACATGGAGGATGTCGGAAAAGGGCAACTGTAGCTGCTGAGGGATCAAGTTTTGGTCCTTCAGGCAAGACGTCATCCAATGCAGCTGCGCCATGGATCGCAGAATGCTTCTGTCGTACGCGTTTCTAATCAAACATTGCGTAGACCAGTTCTGCGAGTGTCTTTAACCCCACGTCATGCTCAAAAGCGTTTGCAGTGAGCAAACCACATTGTGACATGGACCTTGGATGACTGGAGGTCAGTGCTCTTCATTGACGAGTCTCGTTTCTGCTTGGACGACACAGACCGACGAGTAAGGACATTGAGACGTGTTGGAAGAGGTGTTCACAGGCAACATGTCGTCGAACATGTCAGATAGAGTGGGAGTGCAGTTATGGTCTGGGGCGGCATATCCATGGACGTTAAAACACCCCTGCATGCCATTAGGCAGGAGATCCCATTGTCAGACCACTTGTAGGTGGCAATGGTCCACAGTTTGTTCTTACGGATGTTAATGCTCGCCCACACCGTGCCGGGGTAAGCTCAGATTAGCAGGTGCAGGAGACAATTGAAAGAATGGACTGTCCCGCCCGCTCACCAGACCTGAATCCAATTGAGCATGTGTCAAACATGTCAGGGCGTGCAGTTGCGGCACGAGTCGTACACCCACGGGTGCTGGAAGAGTTTCAGGCGGGCTTGGAAGAGGCGTTGCGGCGCTTTCCACAACATATTCGTCGGCTGATAATGTGCATGGATCGCCGTTGTCTGCATGTTGTTAATGCACGGGGATACCATACACGTTACGGACACTCCATTATGGTCCAAGCATTCACTTTAACTAGTATTGGCAGTTGGCTCCGAGTCGGTATGATCTTATTGCAATTCATCAGTATGACCAACATTATTTTTTCCTGAAATCATCTCCTTTTCTTTCACTGTGTAATGTATGTTTAAGCATGATGTAAACGTTTGTGATACAAATAGATGGCGTTTGGTTCCTTTGTAACTGTTAACACATCTTTTTGAATAAAAAAAAGATCCAATATCCCTAACAAACGTTGAGTAGTATATTATGTAAGCTACAAACGCGTGCATGCCCTGCGTTTACACAACTCTCTTTCCTCAAGTGTTGATCGGATTCTGTTAATCAGACCATTAGAAGGACGGAGTTTAGTAATTAGAATTAACATGACATTTTAGCGGCTTGAAGCACACGCATGTACAGCTGATATCATCAGTTAATGTCACTCTGTTTACCTGACTTCTCTGAACAAACATTGCCCACGTATTCAACATTCAAAGTTAAATCTAATATTGTGTGTGGATAGTATTAGATTACTGTCATTTAGATATCCCATTTGAATTCACTGAGCAGTTTCAAGTCCTAGTTTCTATAGGTGTAAACTAATAGAGATTGCTGCATTATTGAATTTGCAATAAAGATATATCAAATTTAGTTTATCGTTTTTTTTGCGAAATAATTACAAGAAAAGTATTTTTGTATACATGAACAGTAATATAGGTTACCCGTTGTATATTACACAATAATGCGGCAACAACAGCGTCATGAAACGTTTGAAACACAACACAAGTAATACTGGAGATAAATAACTACCAATTATATTTTACAATACGAACTGTCATAATTGGATCTTTTTAATGAAACTGATATTAAACTTTAAAGTTGGATACGTGGTCAAACTCAGTGTTTTCTTGTCAAAAAACAACCATTCAACTGATAAATATACATACAATTATGTACATACAACGAATAATGCACAAAAGATATAGCACGGCTGTCGGTTAAATAGCCTCTTGAAAACACGTTTCTCAGTATTTAGCTCGGGGGCCAAATAAGATTTATAAATTGCATTCGAATTTTCCGTCTGATCTTAGAAGTTTCGTCAGCTGTCTGTCGGTAAACATAACCACGCTGTGCTATTTTTAAATATGCAAATGATGCGTTCGGATCATGTTCGGACGTGCTCGGAAAATTATCGGAAAGTACCGAAGGAAGGGTCGAGCGATTTGAAATTAGAAAATAATCCACTTGCATCCGCCCCGAGGAAAGGAAATATGGCGTTATTTAATTAGGCAAACACGTTTATAATGTCTTATTGATAGTTTCTGTTATTTATTTCACACAGAACGCACCATCCATTTTTGAGCTTGGGAACACGTATCCCACTTTAAGTTTCTTTCATTGTGTTCAGCTAGATTTATTATACGCGTGATCGAAGAAGCATTACAGTGTTGAATTATGCTAATGGTACATACATGTAATGTGATCAAATGTATCGTTCAAATCCAGTATGTTGTGCCATTGCTTTGTTTCTGGAATTGAAAGTTGCTGAAGTGTCAGTAATTATGTACAAGACGTAGTGTTCAGTTGTGCTGCCAACATGATGACATACATGTACACATTCTGCTGAAAGACTGTAGAGAATCAAGGTATAATCTCTTGATTATTTGAATCACTTGCTGTTTGTCGACATTCGTGTGTAATGGGCGTGTCTCATCGAAAGATGCAGAATTTCTACACTTCCTAGTTATCCATTTTAAATCTGTATGGTTTGGATCATGATATATTTAGACATACTTTGTCACGTTAAATAAGTTTGTGAATGTTTCAAATTAGGGAACTGTATATATATTCATGGTGTTTCTGTCAGTTGAATTGGCACCAAACATAGGGTTTCCTGGCGGTGACTCCACATCCGAGTCATTTACATTAGTTGTTTGCATCAATCTTCCGACCAACTGTACGGTTTTTGTTCCCAATATGTATCTTCATTACCTTCTCTGTCTCAATGCGTGTCGTCTCCTGTGATCCATGGGGTTGTCGAGGACTCGATCATAATATATATATAAAGCTCCGCAATAAAACACAGAGTTTCTCTCGTCACCTTGGAGCTGAAAACCAAAAAGCAATAAAATTTTACATGAATTTGACAAGAGTATTTATGTTCTCTTTACTTTCAAGTCTGTTTCGGCTCTAGAGAAATCGGAGCATCGATTTGCGTACCGTGAAATATATAGCATCTCTGACCTATTTACTGGCCCATAACATTAATATTTCAGCTACTAAACAAGTTGATGTTGTTCATCAGCACCTTTGGATCGGTTGACATTTTACAGATGCCTTCATGAAAATGGACCATTGTGGAAAGTAGGCTAATCATCTTCTCCCGGCATAACAAATGGGTTCTCATATAGTACAATTTGTATCTTAATCCAACATTGGACAATGTCCCAGCAGGCGTGTCAGGTGTTGCATGGAAACAGTTTATTGTCGTTACATTGCCATCGTATTAGAATACATCACTGTAGAAAAAGTTTAAGATGAGATAAGAAGGAGTTAAATATGTTGACCCCACAGTGTACTTACCATATTACCGTCTAGGAATGATCAAAATAAAAACAATGTTAATAATGTTAGGTCTTGTATAGCGCTAAATCCAGACTTGTAAAGCTTACTCAAAGCGCTCTGCATTATTACCCTGGTGTAAGGAACAGTACCCAGTTTCTGAGTAGACTGAGACATTGTACTTGTAAGCCACTTGCCCAAAGTGACACCACTGGCATTGCCACGTCTAAGTGCGAGGCAGGGGCGAACCCTTAAAGATCTGCACAGAAGCTTTCAACGCCCGTCCATCCCCCATCCAACTATTCTCCGAGCTCGATGTTGTTCAACTTAGCACACTCGTGACCTCCGTGCGTTGCACAAGGCCAACCCACTTCACATGTGGTAGTGTTTCTGATTGTCGTTAAGCATTTTACTTACACATTTACGTGTATGAAGTATCTTTTGACCGACTACGGGCTCAGCGAACTTCAAGACAAAGTAAACGTTTCATACTCTCACTCGTGTTCAATCCATTTATTTCAATACCATAATTCTTAACAGACTGTAGCTCTGTTGGCATCAGGTGGACGTCGAGCTTCAGGGATACAGTTTCATTTCGTTGACGAAAGCTCTTTACTTTGTCTGTCTAATTACGCCTATATTCGTCCGGCATCGGCCTTGTAGAGTTAATGGATTATATACTAACGAAAACACTAAGGGATCACTAAAAAGCGGGCAAAATACCATTTATCACCAGGGCTATAATTATACTTTAGTACACATACATCAGACAGAGTCACTGGTACATTAGTTGAGTGTAACCACCACAGGCATTGATAACCTAGTGGCATGATTTGTACATATTCTGAATCAACCATGACAAGTATCACTATACAACATGTGATCGCCTAATGTTTCCACCAGTATATATGTCAATTGAACTTGACACTGATGCTTCATCATTTGGTATAGCAACTTTACTGAAGGAGCAACTGGTCAATAATAGACATTTGAATAAGTTTGGCAAGAAAAGCAAACCCTGCTTGACAACTGTAGTACTCGATGTCCTGCTCGAGGTGTGATATTTATCTTGCAGCGGAAATATTTGTGCGCTATATTTTGTGTCAGTAATCGTAATTGAGTTGTGTATGACCCTTGTGATAACAACTGTGATGCTGAAGCACTCTGGGTTACACCGGGGCAGCAGAAAATGTGTAGGTCAACCATCCTCATGAATATACAATACAGTGTAGCGGTAGCGTCGTTATGAATAATTGATAAAGGAAGAAAAGGAAAATAATACCCTCCGCAGCTCTGGTCTGAGTTCAGTTTTTCATGTTTGTATATTAACACAACCGTATTATTTACACACATAGTTCAGTTCACCTGTAAGGGAGCAACCAGTTGATT
>JAUELE010090843.1:0-14938 GCA_031471655.1 Diodora aspera
GGATATGCAAGAGATATCCCTTCAAGATTAGGAAGTTTTATCAACGATATGATGTCAATCAAATTACACTCGTTGAATTCCTAGCATCCTTTTTGATCAGCTATGACAGAAAGACGTAAAGGCAAATATCTGAAATCATTTGGTATCGTTTCTTTTGCCCGGCAGTGTATGTATTCAAATAATCTGTTAATGAAACACGATGTCTCGGGTTCAAATCAACCCGGGCGATGTTCCGTCAGTTTCCTGTCTGCACAACCAGTCTTGTTACATGCATTATCTTGATACGATGCATTATCGACAGGTTTAATCTCATCAAATCGTCTAGCTCACTCTACACGACCGTCAGAAATGGGATATCGATCCAAAACCAGACAAACACACGACGAAGTCTATTCACGACCACATAGTAACAGACCCAGAATTAACTGATTGCTATTTTTATTCAGAAATCAACATGCTCATAGAAGTGATACAGAGATCCTTTTATAAATATAAATGTATAGATATAGGCAAAACAAGCACTCCAATAACCTTGTATGACACGTATAAAAGCACTAATAGAAACAAATTATAACTTATCAAAACTAAAATAAACTGAATGAAATTAGCTGGGCTATGTTCACCGAGATTGGAAACAAATAACAGAATCAGAAATGGCACCTGCACATACATGTGTATTTGTTGTGGTGTATTGCGTCACATCATATACAACTAGATATCAGAAGGATACTCCGACACTGTACAGCGAGATTAGCTACCCCAGACATAATTAGCTAATTTGTTTTCAGCCTGCCAATTTAATCCCTTCTCATTTATATTGAAACAGTCACTACTTCTCGCCGTGATTTCGCCCGTTTCGTTTGAATGCCGCACCCAAATATGTTTGTCGGTCTTAATTATGTTGTCTTTGTGAATTGAGTGAATTTTCCGAAAACAAAAGTCGCAAATGGATATTCCGTTGCTGGATATTTCTGCGTATTTTGTTGTGCACACTGAAAATATTCGCTATTAAATCTTTTGAACATTTCAAGTTTCTCATCACTTCTGCTCGACTCGTTTATTTCCCAGTCACTTCGCTGTGACCTTACTAAGGATATATGGCAGGCCGGTATTAAAACTCTTTTCCAAACGGCTGTACCCCAGTATCCAACAGGAAGGCCTTCCTTCACGAAGGGAGATAACAAACATGTTACAAGAGTATAACATTATAACAAACAACATGACCTTAGAGTTTGTCTAACCCGTTATGGAGCTGAAGGGTGTACATTTTAAAGAGATATTCACAAGCTAAAATTCCTTTCAATATTAACGCTCAAATCATAATTGTATACGCCATGTTTGCAGCATTGGGAGCAACAAGCCAGGGCAATGTCCGGCCTGACAGGAACCTTGCACAGGCTTGCAACATTTAATTCTCAACAAAGTAGCTTTCTTTAGAATTTTCATTTCATTGGACACCCGAACCATACATGTAGGCCACACGATGATAAGTGCCAGCCACCGTAACTGCCCATAGAACAGATAAGGAACTTGCCCTGGCTGGTACCCGCCACCATTGGAAAATCTAGATCTGTCCGTGGAGAATGTGTGCACGGAACACGTGACGGCAAAACAGCGAGTCTCTGTAATCATTGCTTCCGGTGAAATGTGCAGAACCAATCACGACATAAGGTTGGTATAAAATCCTTCAATTAATTGGGATCTTCTGCTGATACATTTGGTGTGCATAAAGTACCTTTTTGAGAAAACAAGCTCCCAACACAAAATATGATCAAAGGTGAGGTCGTTTCTGGAATAGATAAAACTAATGCACTGTTTTGCAATCCAATGGCATATATCACAAAATGGTAACTCACTTTACCCAGCATAACGTAATGTAGCATAAACTGAGGTGAATAGGTGGGATTTTACATTGGATTCATGCATAACGAATAATAACTCCCTTTCCAATACGTGAAGCCTACCGTAATTAATTGATACCGATGTTTTGTATCATTGAAAAAATATATTTTGCTTTACATAATATAATTGGGCCTCAAAGTATGTTGTGACTAGTCAGCAGGTACTATCACACGTTTTTGGTTATTGTTTCATTATGCTAAGCATCTACTGAAAACTATGGAGTAGAACCTACAGTCTCAGGGTAAACAGTGAAACTGTTGTCGATTTGTATGTATTCTAGAAGCTAACCGATTTGGATGTATATCCTTTACCAACTAAACTGACGAAAGCTTGAAGAATGTGGGTTAAGCTCAACGATATTCGTGACAACTCTAAATCTGTAGATTGGATTCCACCAGCTTCTGCTGTGATCATCTGCTGTGAAGGTGGGCAAGGACAAACATTGCAATCAGAAAATTTGGTTCTTGGCTTCTTAATTACAAATATTAAAGAAGGGGAAACAATTCTGTGGTTTTGTTTGAACATCTGTCTCGAAGATGCCCTTTGAAAGCAATCTTGGTCAAACTGGCAGATACAAAACAAAACAAAAATTGTGTAAAATATACCCTCGTACTTTGCAAATATTGTTTGCAGTGTATGTAGCTTATTATGCGTGGTTTGGTGCTTCTCGGGACATTCAACAATCATATAATATGTCTGGGACACGAATCAAATACATTTTATTCTAGTGCGATCGTATTTCATAATATTTCTGATTCCACATGTCTTTTTTATGTTTTCCGTTTTTTTCCGGATGTGTTTTAAACTCCCTAGTGTCGGCATGGTGCTTATTGTCTATCTGAAGCGATACCCGCTATAACCCAAAGCTGATATGGTATGATATCGTTTCATTACAATACTAGGTAACTATAGATAAGACTAGAGCGCCGACGAATCGTTACATTCCCCTGCTGGGCACTGAGGTTATCAAATGGGAACATGTAATGGGATCATGTACTCTCCCAATACTGGCGCCACCCCTGGGTGACTAGACTAAAATATAGTCTCTGAAGTAAGATTAAAATTTCTATTTAAAAAAAATTAAATTAAAACGATATTCATTTGTTATAAAATAAATAAGATCCCAGAGAGACTGCTTACTGAAGCTGCAGCTATCTAGACTGGGAAAATATCTACACTGTGTGCTTGTCTTTGTTAGAATAAAACTTCAGGGTCTGGATGACAGACTACTGGGTGACGTACACATACATCTTTGAGGACAGATGCTCTGGACAGCTTATTCGAAATCAAATACATCGACACTGGTCTTAAACATACACAAATCGTTTTATCCCAATAGACCGACCACTATATTCTAGCCTGTACGATTCCCAAGATATCTTTGACCATTGCGGCTGCATCTACTGACGTCGCCCAACTTAGACTGACACCGTTCCCACCGTGACCATAGTTGTGGACAACCTAAAAGAAGAAAGCATTTTCCACTTCAACACCAGAAACCTGGAAATAAACGTTCAGCTATAAATAATAACGTGTAGCTTGTAATTGATTAATAGATTGACGTTGAACCAGCAAATGGGTATATTGTGTCAATAAAGCGGAGGTGGGGACTGAACTCTCAGCTCTTTGAACCTTGGGGGCCAAAGCTCCGTGGTTCAGTGGTGAGGAATCGAGATTCCTGCATACCAGTACTGAAATATATCATTCATCTTACACTGTTGAGGGACATATTATTCTTGTCTAGGAACACACGGTAGCCGTGAACAATGTTCAGGCGTCGGCCTCGTGATCCGACGATGGTTAGGTCGCGGGTTCGATCCTAGCTAGCAGCGCGCCGTGTTGTTTCCTTGGACAATGAACTTAACTCTACTTGTCTCAATCAGCCCAACTGAAAATGGGTATTGGCGCTACCCCGTGGGGACAACTACCCGCAAGGGTGGGAAAAGAATTTCCTGTTGATGCATGGATAATACAGCCTTGTTACGTACAGTTGTCCTATTGCTATGAATACTTGTCAATATAGACTCAATATCTTTCCACCATCACTCCTCGGTCTCATCAACATCCAACCGTGGACATATATATACTTAATGATGTGCGGTCACCTCGAGCTGTTGGAGACACGGGTTGCATCGCCATCAACGTAATGTTGTGGCAACCTTTGGGTGCCATTTCACAATTTGGTTACTTGTCTGAGTTGCATGCCAACACCGTTCTCCATGTGTTATTTTATTGACTGATATTGAGAAGACCCTCGTTTCAAATCCAGTTCACCGGTTCTGCAGTTAGCAGTGATTCGTCCTGCGGTGACGGTAAGGCCCAATTGAACATGATGCGCAGGATGTTACTGTGAGTAAAGAGACCGATGGAACGAGAAGGTCAATAAGTTCCAATTGTTGTCCCCTTTCAGACATTCTCGCAAACTTCTGTCTCCATCCGTCAAATACCCTGGACTCACTCCTATTCACGACGATCGTTTCGAGGCGAACGGTTTGACCAATCAGTGAAGCTTCTATAGCGAAAGCTTGCGTCAAATCATGTGGCGCGTCTCTCCTAACACTCGGCGAAGTAAATACGTTATGTGTTTAAATTTATCGAGGGTTATTTCTCGTGCAGTCGTGCGTCTCATTGGTTGTCTATATTTAGCACATTTGCACTTTGCACGCAAAACGACCATGGTGATTAGGAGTACAACCAGGGCATATTACGGACCGTTGGCGGGTCCATATATGCCCTGGATTTCGAGAATGGGTCCCCGCGTTCGACATACTTTTTTTTTAGTCGGCGCACTGTTCGAACCTGTCATTACCCTACCATTCACTTCGCGTTTGGAACAATGGATCTATTCAGTGTTAGGTTGCTGAAAATAATTAAATACCTGTGCTCACCTGTCTTTTCTTCCCTTTCTCTTTACTGTTAATGTTATTACTGAAAGTAAACTGTGCAGTTATGCCATACCTTTAAGCTTAGTATATTTCTAAATTGTGGCATACGAACGTTCTTTAAAGGCATGTTGCATTACTGCAGATAAATTCAATCATGAAACGTAAGGTGTAAAACGTCATTAAATGCTATTTGCCGAACGCTTGACGAAGTCAACTGGATGATCTAAAGAAGCTGTGAACATCACTAGTGAACAACAGTCGCTCACAGCACTGGACCGGGTTGGACGCAGGGGCGGTTAGAGGATTGGAGGGAGTGTAAATTCTAATAAGGACTCGAGGTCATGCGCCCGCATTTTCAGAGAGCAGTATGTGTAGTATTGGGTGAGTTCTGGCTTATTTCCGCACTTCTACTTGGTGAGGTCTTTCAACTGTGATGGCAAATATACACATAGAATTTAATCAAGCACCACCCGATTTTTCCAGATCGGCGTGACAATGCCCAACCATTATGAATTTATGGTGAAATTAATAGCTCAAATGATATTATTTTTTGAGAGTGCACCCGTTTGGCTACAGAAAAACATTACAGTGAATACAATTTGCAAAAGTTTACTCATTAAATTGGCATATGAACGTTAACATTGGTTTTACATGAAAACTGGTCCTTTTACAACTATTGGTCTACAGAGTTCCAAAATGATGACAATGATTGTTTACCAGTTGAAAATTGGGTAATAAGCAATTGGGTAATAAGTATGAGATTAAGATTAAATATAGTAAACTTTCGTCAGTAAATTTCTGAATCATTAAATAGGCTGTGTAGTTTAGGCAGAGCAGCTGGGTGTGGTGAGGCCTCTGTAAGGTCCGTCTCGGAGTGTATTAAGGCACTCGTCAGTGGCGGATGTAGGTAAGACTAAAACAAGATACATCCTCACGGTCCAGAGTCCTGCTTTTAGGTTGGGTACGTGCTCCCCAGAACGCTAAAATAGATCTGGTGCTCTCTGTTGGAAATACATGTACATAACATAAACTGTAAATCATACATTGCAAAAGTGAATGCCTAATTAAACAATGCCGTATTCCCATAGCCCCGGCAGATGCAGACGGATCTAATTTCTACTTTCAAATAGCCAGCCTCATTCCGAACCTTTCTCTGAGGGTTTAACGAAGAATGTTCCGTTGATTTCTGAATGTTTTCCTAATTTGACCCGAACGCATTTATTTGCAAGTATAACATTTACGAAGGTTTGCTAATGTTTTCAAGATTCTGTCGTAAAGTTCGGAATGCATTTTTTCTATTTTATGGCATGGGGGTCCCAAAATAAATGAGGCTATTCAAGAGGATGTAAAACCGACAAACATTCTGTATCTTTTGAGTATTATTCTAGGTATTTAAATAATTTTATGTTTATTTATCGTCCCGTAAGACGTTTTTCTAAAGAAAACATTGAGTATCCAACTTAAGCATGCAGTTTTAGGTGTCTGAGTGGGTTGAACATGTTAACAAGAGGCATCTAGCTCTTTTATAGCTTAGGGCCTCTCCAAGTTTAACCCTGGCACTGTCAGTCTTTCAGATGAGTTCTCGTGTCTCTGTATGTATAATATTGCATAACAGTACATTCATGGAAAGTGGCAGCGTTTTACTCTCATGAATGCTGCACAATGTTCCAACGGTACGTAGCATTTTTAATCGACTTTCTCCGTCTCACTGGCACATAAACATCTGTCCGTCTCTCTGTCTTCTGTGTGTCTGTTTGTGTGTTTCTCTCGTCTATCTTTGTCTCAGTCTCTAATTGTCAGTCTCTGTCCCTTTTCGGAGTTCTCTCTTATTGACTTGAGGAAACACAACTTGCTCAACTTGTATCTAAATGTCATCACCGTCCACAGTGATGGTAAATGTCCTCGCCACTCTTGGTTTTACAGAATACACGTGCTGGAACGAAAACATTTTAGACAATCTTTATTGAATGTATTTTCACAGAGTGTGCTGCTGGGAAGACCTTATGTACATGTATAAGAAATATGGAAGAACAGATACATAACCAGTTCATCTTGAAATGAGGTATTTTTCGTGCTTGGTATGTTGCAGCTGTGTATATTAAGATACAGGTAAAACAAAGATCACAGTTTTTCAGACCAAATGGCATCCGACAACTTGGTGCCATTTTCTTCTTCCCCCAATCACAGATGAGCATTTGGATCGACGTCGCACCTTGAATGCCACTCTACTTGTTGGAGACTTGTATCTTGCTGAAGCACAGTCCAAAAGCTTCACAGAACGGCGCCAGACAGCAGTTGATGAAGGCCCCGATGCATTTCTGTGCACAGCCAAGGTTGATGGTGAGAGCTCTGAGGCAAGGCGTGATCTGCCAGATGTGTTGGAAGGAGATGGCGGCGAACTCGCATCCCCAGCACAGGGAGATAGGGATGGCGCAGATGAAGGTTAGAAATGTGTAGCAGCAATTTTTGGAGCAGGTGAAGCATTTGTACGAATTTCTCCACACACAATCGGCACTGTGAGCTCCATCGGGTTCCCCAATCACGTCCTCGAACATAACCTGAATAAATAAGGAATAGTTTATTGTTAATGAAATGGATCGCTAAGCCTGCGCACGTCATTGGCCGCAAGCTGCGCATGCGCGCTGCGATAACGTGCAGTGCAATCCTGTGGATGCTTAGTGTCCGCAAGGAGCTAGTGTTGGTCTTTCCGGTCTGGTTCCAGTAATGACAGTTTGCTTTATCATTCTTACGTCATAAGCTGGCAGAGCAGTGCCGCAGTAATCAAGTTTGGCGTCGGCGCTGGGTTCACTTAGATCACGTTACGCATTAAACTTGTCCTTTGAGAGTGAGCTGCGTTCGCAAGAAAAATTCTACCAGGTCCATGACACATATTGTGTGCACTCAGCACACCTTCCGCTTCAACTGGTACCTGACTTAGACGCTGCGCACAATCAGTTTAAACTACGCCTGAAACTGGTCCATAGCGTTGCTGCTGCATTCGCCCGGCACATTCTATGATTTATCAGGTCCATAGCGTTGACGCTGCGTTCACTCACTAAGGGTAAGCATCAAAATGATCCGCATGGTTGAGTTGCATTCGCCCGGCACATTCTGCGCTTTATCAGGTCCATAGCATTGACGCTGCGTGCGTTCAGTAAGAATAAGCATCAAAATGGTCCGCAGCGTTGACGCTGCATTCGCCCTGTACATTATACGCTTCATCATCATAGCGTTGATGCTACATTCGCTAAGCACGGCCTGCGCATCAATATGTTTCTTGGCGTTAAACACCCTGCTTCCCCAGCACACCCTCTGCATCAAAAGATTCCTGGTGAGACGCTGAACAATCAATAACAGCTTCGCGGCGTAGACGCTGCGTTGCTTCGCACGTCTTACACCTCAATCTGTTCCCTGGCGTAAACACTGTTCCCTCAGTCCACCCTACGCATCAACAGGTTTCTAGTGAACGCTGCGTTCGAGCGGAACACAGTACACACAAAACAGCTTCATGTCGTGGACGCTGCGTTCATTTCGCACATCTAACGCATCAAACTAGTCGAAGACTGGCGAAGACACCAATGCATTTTCCTCCGATGTCTTCATAAATTAGGATTAACTCTTGCAAGCGCTGGTCGAGGCTACATGTTCCTTAGTATGTGCTGTTAAAATATAAACTTGCAGCAAGTCCATCCTCCCCTCAGACGTTTTGCACACTGCGCAAGATTCTTGCAAGCACTGGACCCATCCCCAACACCAGGCCTTGATGAACAGTCGCAAGGCTTTAATAACAATGCATTGACTGCGCCGCTTTATTCTTGCAATGCATCTTTCAACGCGCTAGGCACTGGTGTCTTTCTAAAGCAGTGGCCGCTGAACAAGATAGTTGTCTGTAGTCCGCAGTCATCAAGCAAAGCGTCCTTCAAATCAGTGGGGTAAAGGTTTCACATTACTTTTATTGCAATGAAATTATTTATTTGGAAATTGCATCATTTCGTCGTGACTTGGGACAGATCTATCCTTCTCGTCTTAAGCCCAAATAATTTGATTGCTAAAGTTGCTGAAGCGCATTCGAAGTGTCTGCAGCAGAGTTCAACAAGAAAACTATGCGCCTGTCTTTAAAGAAATCAAAAAGCCTTTTAACAGTTCATTCTGATTCCTGCGCGTGCGCTTCTAAACTCTAGACCTGACATATGTATGCCATATCTTCGTCACGGAAAATGCCAAGCGGAATAGACATCATAGGAACGAATATCGCTAAAAGCTTTGCTCATTAGGGGGTGTAAACCCGCCCAAGGATAGATAAGATATAAGTGCAGTGATCCATATTAAGTTTAAGTGCATTTGCAAGAGCAGAAACGATAGCGTCCTATTTGATGAAAGGACATACTTTCTTCTGTGCATGTGTATGCAGCAAATAGCAAACCCGGTGACTGTCCGAAGATGCTTCAGATGGAAAATATTTTACTAGTATGCAAATGTATGGCTAGAATTTCAAATGAAGACCTGCTAAGAGCCTAATTATGTTTTGTGCAAACGTATTTATGTCATCAGAGTAGAACGAGAAGTCCAAATGCATGTTGCCAGATAATCTCGTGTAGCGATAGTATAAAATGTTGAAACTTATCAGATTTGAATGACTTTGTACACATTTGTTACAGGAGAAGCATTTTATGTACACCATACTTGTTTCTTAAATACTTGGACATAGCATGACTTAAATAAATCACCATTTTGTCTATAAATATATACTGCCGGGCAAAAGAAACGATACCAAATGACTTCAGTTATTTGCCTTTACGTCTTTCTGTCATAGCTGATCAAAAGGATGTTAGGATTTTAACGAGTGTAATGTGACTGACATCATGTCATTAATAAAACTTCCTAATCTTGAAGGGATATCTCTTGCATATCCAAAGCAATTGTGAATTTATTATTAGTCTCTCAAAATCTTGGTATCGTTTCTTTTGCCCGGCAGTATATATTGTTGCTAAAACGGTTATACACGTGTTTTATAAGATGTCTCATTATCTATGTCTTGTTGGTCTCTTCTATTGCTGTGTGCATTTTCCGACAACTTGAGTTATGACAGAAAAAATGCGCGTTCATCGTAAAAGATTTACGTAACTCCTGCCATAATTAATGTTTTGGGTTCCAGTTCTTCTCACTTGAATATCTCATCATGCGTGTACGTTTGATGTATCAAAGCTGTTATCGTAAAACGGCATGAGTGCGTCATATTCGTAATGGACGTAAATTGCTAGTTTATTTTTAACCTCTCTAAAGGGAACTGGAATAAGATGTTATGGCGGTCTGTGTGAGCTAAAATAAATACCAGTGTCTATTCAGTGTTATTGACAGTTCTCAACTGGAACTACGTGTATTTCGCAAGCCTAATGCTATCTGCGCATGCGCGAAAATATGTTGTCATTAGCAACGTGTACTAGCAACGCCACAACAGCGCGCCCAGTCGAATACAAACAGTTCGCGAGTTTAGCTAGCTAGCCCAGATATATTGCTATAATATCGTATTCACACAGTTTTATTGATCTCGCTGATAATCTTATAACAAACTGCTTATAAATCTTCTCACCATATTTATAGATTGAGAATAAAGTAAGTGCTACACACGACAAATGCATACAAGAAAGTATTAAAATAAATGTAAATGGTAAAATATTAATTTTACATGTTCAATAGTTATCCCGAACGTCAGATGTTAAATAGTTAATTTTTGCATATTTATTGTAAGCTTTGAGGATAACGTGTCGTGTTCTGAAATGTCAGACATTTGTTACAAATTAAACATCTGTTGACACAACCCTGAGGCTAGTTATATGCAAGAAGCACCTGTTACCATGGAACTTAATATAATAACAAATCTCCAGTGACTTTAAAACATACAAAATGTATGCATTAATAAATTCTGAAAATAGATATAAAGACATCGCAAAATTGCGATCTTAGACTCTGTAATATAACATTACTATTGGAAATAGAACAGCAACTGTAATAACATATAAGAATGCGACCTTAAGAGTTTACGATCAAATGTTGGTTGTGACGCTGTTACTATGAAGGAAAGGGGACCCAGCAATCGCATACGTGTTGTAAAAAACAGATTTGTCATTTCCCTTTCTGTTCATCTCCGATGTGAGTTGTGCACTTCGCACACCACTCGAAGCTCTTGGGTTGTAGCCAGCTCAGCTGTTATGTGCTGGTAAAATGTCCCTTTATATGTTCCGGTTTTAGCTTGTATCATTCTACCACAAACCATTATTCTCTTATAATATGAAGCCATGACTCACTGGTGTATAAAACCAATGTTATCAGTTATGCTAGAAGTCAGAATATATATTTGTTAAAGTTGTATGTCATCATGCTCTTGCCGCCGTCAGACTTTCAAGTATGATTCTTGTATTTGTTAAAAATAATCAGTTATTTTTGTATACTAAACAATTATTATTAATCATGACAACGAAATATAAATTGATCTACTCCACAATGGTTTGTTTATACAAAGGCTGTTATGGTTGTCATTCACAACTAATCGGAGAAAATCGGTTACAGCCGGGGCGTTGCGAATACCAGTCATGCATGAAAAGCATTGATTAAGCATTTGGAAGTATGCTAGGAGGGAAATTCAATACAGTGATATCCCTAGAGTGTAATTTGGAACCTTGTGACACGATCTTGATTATCGTTTGTTAATTAGACATGTATAATGACACTGCGTCTTGTGGTAATTGCACATAGATAAAAGTGAGACTGTCGGATTTTAAACAAATCTCGTTCAGTGCTTTCAACATCCTTATTTCCTTTGTAAGTACAGTTTGTAAATACACGCGCGCGCAAGCAAGCAGGCGCAGCAAAACTGATAACTTCGTACAAAATGTTGCAACACTCAGCAACATGTTCGCGCTGGCACGGCCGTCAACTTTCGCAGCTTTTGTTTCGCGCGCTTAACACATGTTTCGCAGCTTTTGTTTCGCGCGCTTAACACGTGTTTTATAAGGTGCAGGAAAGGGTGACATCATTTTTGTTAATGCGTCTAACAAAAAATCTGTGCAAGAATTGTGCGTTTGTTTAAAAAGATACTGCAAACCACATAATTACGGTTTTTATGGAAATTATAACAGAAAGTATAACAAATGAATGGACAGAACATGTTGCTGTTATAAACTCAAAATGTGTTTTTTCGTGTCTTCGTATCTGATGCCAGTCTGTTTCAAGAAGGACCAGTCATTATTTAAGAAGTACTTTTCTATGAAAGAACTGCTTTTATTCTTTCCAATAATTTAGAATTGACTGGAATAAGGGTATATCCTGTCTGTTCAGCCGTCTGTCTGTCAGTCATCTTGTATAATGATAACTGGTCCCTTTTGAACCGCTGCTGGCATCTTGCAACTGACAACCAAATTCCACCAAGGAAATGTCCACATTATGAGCCCAGAATTTTTAACACTAAAAGTGGTATTTCAGCATTTGTGTGTGTACATACCTTGACATGGTCATTCAAGTTGTTGGGATCTCTGTTCAACATATCAATTTCTTCTGCCATTTTGGTCCTGTTTCAGTGAGTCCAGCCGACGGAGAGGTAAAAAAAATAGGGGGAAGCCAGGTGATACTAAAGCCAGGGCAGTAAACACGACGCCTTAAATGCCCTTCTCTTGGAGATAACTCTGTTTTCTCTCCGTTGATAAGCAACGAGAGGGCAAGTTGCTAATGGCACGAAAATAGAGATCAAACCTTCCAAATGATGGACCTGGCCGCGGGTCACGTGACGTAGTCCAACTCCTCCAAGGGTCTTCACTTTGCAAAGACAAATAGAACGCCAATGTAAGACCGTGTTTGCTTATCTATATGGGAGGGCAGACTTGAGGCAAAATTTTTAACGGTGTTTGCTTAATTATTGTGTTGAGTGTATTTGTACTAGTACAGGCATGTCATTTGTGGAAGTATTGCCTCAGAATTTGGTAACGTGTTTTGGTTACCGTCCCAGTTGATACTGCTATCAATCTGACATATATAACACGATGTATTCTAACTGCATGACGTTTTGAATAAATGACTTGCATTGAGATTAGAAGTTGTAATCAACACAGTTAACGAGTCCTAGAAACTCAACTCCCGTGTTTCTTTCTTCGTTCGGAAAAACGGGATTCCTTTTTTGGAATCAGAGGTTCACAGACAGACAGTTTATGCAGTATTTAAGGCCCCATTGCCAAAAGTACATTTCACAAACTCATTTTATTCTGTGTGCAGTAAACGTTAAATCGCTAAGCTTCTCTTCAGAAAATAGATAAATTCATGATCACATAAGGATCACATAATGCCAAAGTTTTAACACTGACGGATTTTTTGTAAACGTACATTGGTAAATACGTTTTTCTACTTTTTTAACAACAATGACTAACTAACAGGAAATGATATTCATCTTCTACGTGACCTAAATTACATTTTCGATAAACTAACAGCCTAGGATCAACAGTAATAGTGTGTCTACACTGATTTACGTTTAGTTTATGAGATGGACATCTGAACTTACAAAATACTCCTAGTAGGTCCTTATGCATTTCTAAAGTAGTAATATTACTTCTCTGGCTCCAATACAGATTTAACACAAGAATATACATTTAAAATGTGCGAGTCTTCGATTTTGCTATGCCGGTTTTGAATTTGGATGTCTTTACATCGTTGCCTAATTCACAATTATAAGGAATCTTATGAAAACAAAATTCAGAGTTGTGTTGGAATTATTATGTGCATCAGATACGCACCATAACTTAGTTATACGTATCGAGTATATTTATTTACAAAGCCCATTGGGTGTATCGTTCGCTTGAGATCTAGAACAACCATTTCGGCGATACGCTTCAACAATTTGGTGAGAGGACGTGAAAGTGTAAGATCCTTATTGCCGAAGATGGCCGTTGAGGGGCGGAACGTCTACAGCTATGTCTCCAAATCTTCCGGTGCAGTGACAGTAAGAGTATAGGCTAGCCATGTATGTTCAAAAAGTGTTTTAAGAGATTTTCTGTTTTTCTGGCTTTTATTTGACATTTCTACATTTCAATCTGACTCTGAGTGTGATCGGGATGGGAGTGACATCACTGTTACCCTCCTCAGGTGAGACAAGCCCTAGTTGTTATTGCGCACATCTATTGCTCGTGCAAAGGAAAATCTTAATGTCTCCATCAGCTCCAGCTGGCAGGGCACATTAAACTCGACCCTATGCCTAACATACTGGGGTACCATCATCAGCCAGCCAGTCAAAATCTCAACTCAATTGAACACTAAGCAAACCAAAAGTCGTGACAGACAGCACAGTCACCCGCGGGTACTTTAGAAGGACACACCTGACGTCGTTATGGCCATTTACATGTGATGCTCCCGTCACCGAGATATTTCAGGCTCAAAGAACCAAATAAGTATGTTATCGATTGCATTAATTATGCAGAAAGGAAGTGTCATGTCTCTAACGGATAAATTAGTTGATGCCCCAAGGGATGTTTAGCTGCTAACCACATCATTTATGAACGTACCCGTAGTAACAGCAACGATAGGGGATGAGCTGGGTTTATCTCGCTTTGAAATGATCATGTTTGATCAAATCTGATTGGTGATTGGTGAAATGAATCGTATATCCATTGCTTTTGCAGCCCTAATGATTATGGAAGCACTAGTTTTGGCTGTTTTGTTTTCATTTTAGAATTATTGAAACTTGTAAAAGTGAACATTTTCATTTTTTCTTGACAATAATTACTGTTAATTATATTTTCAAATTAAAGATGCATCTCGTTCTGATAACTGAAATATTTGGTAAATTATACAAAATCATGCACCAATACGTCTCGGTTCTAAGAAAGTACACCTCGGTATCCAAACTGTTAATGCAGTCTTTATAACGGTTGCATGTAGTGATATAAGCCATTGAGTAAATTATTTTCGATTTTGTTTTAAAATGTCCAGACCCGTAGTCTCTGAAGAAAATCTTGAAACTTCTATACCATGTTATATTGATTTGCATTTTTTGTAAAAATATGCTCGCGTTCTGTTTACGTGCGCTCATGCAATACTCCTTTAGTAAGGTCACTCTGACATAAGACCACAGAATGCACAGGTGCGTCCGGGGGGGGGGGGGGGGTGGGGGG
>JAUELE010090954.1:0-24372 GCA_031471655.1 Diodora aspera
GTATTACCGTGTCACGGAGCTTAATTATTGTTGACCTGGGGCAAAAGCATTTATGGCATAAAATGGACACTACTACAATATACGTATACATGCTACACACTATATGAAATACAATAACGAGTTTTCATATAAATTATTCGATATTTCCCACATTCTATCGAGCACTAATCTTCGGTAATAAAACGTTGTAAAATATCTCCGTACTGAAGTGTATTTTCAGTGCTGAAGTCATAGCCAAAAAACCAGAATCATTCTGTCCTCTCTGAGCACGCGTTTCGCTCGCGCCAGCCGAGATCACAACAGTTTATCCTCATGAGGCAGACAATCGGGAAAATCAGTCAACATTGTATTGTGTCTGCCTCGTGAAAACTCCAAGGTTGTTTACTAATTAACATATCATAGGATGAAAGGGACATGATCACAGTTGCATCTCCAATACCGAACAAAAAGCTAAAAAACCGGTCGGTCTGACTAAAACATCGATACATCAATTAAATAACGGCGAAATCCTAATGAAAGTAATGGACGGTTAACTACATTTTTTTCGCCGAAAAGGTCACTTACTTGAACTCCAGAATTCATTCTATAAGTTCCCCATTTTAGTGACGTGATCGTCTTTTGAGTATTGGCTAAAACGGTGACACGCCAAACTTAGCGAAAATCTACAGACAATTCAGTGTAATTATCGATGGATATATATATATCTTTGTTGTCACCGTTGTGTCCAAAACGTGTCACCCTTTCGACCAAATATCTATCCCCGTTTCGTCTAATTGTGACTGTTTCGTTATCGTTATGGCGTATCACCGTTTTAGCCAGTTCCATATTTACTTACATTCCTCTGGAAATGTAATGCGCAATCTATTGTTACCGTTAGACGAAGACGGAAACTCCCTTTTCTTTATCGCCTCAATTAGTGTGAAACCTTTGCGTTAAAAATCGGAAAGAAATACAACACGGTATTATATTACTAGATGAACAGAAAGACAAGCTCTGAACATAGATTGGCTTATCTGCATCTCTGATCATGTTCCTTTAACTAAGCTCGTTAGTCGGATTAACAGAGCTAAACAAACAGAACAACACAGAACGCTTTAAAATGCATTTTACTGAAACGTTTAATTCGACAAATGAAAAATCAAAGGACACTTTATTTAATTCGTTTACTTTGAAATAAGTAGAAAAGAACGTTATTGAAATGTCTACACGCACACAGAATATAACTGCTATAAAATAACGCATAAATAGCGAGTATAGTCCCCATCTTAGTTACAATGTCAAGTGGAGAAATCGGACACCACGATGGGCAGGAATAAACTTGATATAGCGCTGACAACATACGTATACATGAACAATGTTCAATCCAGCATTGGAAATCAAACAACTGTCGCTAGGTCGACAATCGCGGCTGTTGGGATTAGTGTCGTGTCCCCACAAACACAATATCAAAGAGACGCCGAAAGTCGGCCTGGTGACAACGTCTAACTTACAAAAGTCGGCCTCGTGAGGAGACACCATCACAACTTGCACTCGTGATTAAGGGGGTGTCTCTACTAACACAAAACATTAATATATGATGCACATCTCCGAACCAGATACCCTTCCACACAAGCATTCTAGGAATAAACGTGTGGGCGTGACAATATTTCATTTTCAGTAAATCATGTTTAGCTCCTGGAAGATATAACTCTAGTCTACAACGTAATTCCAGTACGCTGATTCTAACATGGCGCCCACCATTGTCTGGTTGAACGGAGGACCTGGTGTCACCTCCTTGTTAGGACTTTTTGCTGAGAACGGACCATTCATCGTCGACAAGAACCTCAACTGTGAGTAAACCGATGGCGCTGTTTTGGGGAAAATAATTTGCCTGAAACATCTGCTTTTCGAATTCTTGGCATCGCGTAACTGTCACGGGGACCGTATTGTTATATATGCAACGTGCTAAGAAGATGCAATTATTGATGCTGCAGGATGAGTTTAGATGATGTTTTACAATAGAAATGAATGTTTGCAGTCAGTGTGATGTTTAAAAGAAAGAGAAGTTTAGAAATTAAAGTGTATGCAAAATATTATTTTTCAAGTCGTCTTGTATGACAATATAATCATATTGGGTTTATTTGGTCCCTATTCGTCCAAGGCGACATCAAGCCTAGAGGTTCAAAGTCGTGGTTGAAGACCTTGCTGACTTTACACAACAGATGCATAAGTACAGTGCCAACCTCTAGCAAGAGCACATTTGTTCATCGACAGAACATCTGTGATGAACCATATGCAGTTCACAATTTGTCTTTGCAGTGGACATCAGACACTTCTTTCATGAACTGGTGTGCTCATTTATTGAAAACTATAAACCCTCCGTCCAAGTGTTCGCCCAACAAGAGAGCAGGCTTTTACACAATAATATATGGAGCAGGGATCAAGGATCCTTAATGTGCACGTGTACCGTACTGTGCAAGTTTCGCCCAAATAAAAGTTCCTATCAAATGGATTTGATGTACTGGTTCTGTCTGTTTTAGTGGTGCGGCGTCTAACTGCCTGGTCCAACAGATACAATGTGCTTTACATTGATAATCCGGTGAGTATAAGCTAGGAGTCACACGGAGCATTCATACTTCATACTTATATGAAGTATGAATGATGAATGCCCCGTGTGACAGCTTTTGAATGGTGAATGTTGAATCATGAATGACGAAATTTAAATGATGAAGTGTGAAGTATGAAGTATGAATGCTCCGTGTGACGCCTGCCTTACATTTGATATTTAATGTAATTACATGAATATTAAATGTATTAAAGGGGAGGGTCAGGGATGGTTCCAGAATTTTGTGAATCCAGGTGCCGGAAATCGCAACGAGCGAAGCGAGCTACGAGTGTTTTACGCGGGTTCGGGAATATCCTGCCTAGGAGATATTTAATTTAAAGAGGCACTAAGACGCATTCCCCTGCCTTTAATTTTGTCAAAATGAACTTTGTAACTAGTCTAAATAAGGCCATATATTACAGAAACGACGGAAGCAATTGCAGATGGGTATCTGTGTCCAAGGACATCAGGCGAGGAGGGTCCAGAGGCCGCTTAGGTCCCGGAAGCTTTTGGGGTCTTAGATCGTCGGAGACACGTTCTGAACGATTTCTAGTGAAGAAATTGGAGGGGGTCAGTCCTTACCCTTTAAAATGTGAGGGAACTAGAGTCTTCCCTCATCTGCTTCCACTACTGTGACAAACATCAACCGATTCTGTAGTGCTGAAGTCCAGATGTGAATTGAAAGTTGTAGGGGAGTCCAAGGGCTTGTTCCCATGGAATTGTTTTTAATTCATAAAAGAAGCTCTGAGACGCTTTGTTCCTGCACTGGATGGGTCAAAATGAACTTTGTAACTTGTAAGTAATGTCAGATATTTGTCAGTCTTCACTGAACGTTTATAAAGGGGATCGGGATGCACCTAGGCGGTTCCGCTACTGCATGGGTGTATGGTCAATGCGATAGTTTGCGTCCGAAGGGCGGGAAAACAAAATTCATGATAACCTACTATTAGTTACACGGCATTTTGGCAGGGTGTACGGGCTGGTATGACCCTCGACAATTCCGTATTTGCTGAGGCGCAGCGAACGAATTTATTACTCTTTATATCTTTCTTTTCAAGTATATCTTCATCAGAATGTGAGGCAAAGCGCTTTGCCATTGTGAAAACAGTGGTCTGCTAACGACAGGCTAGTCAGGCTAACAAGCTTCCAGACGTAAACATTGAGAAGAGAGACAACTCTTGACGGCATATTGTGATCGATTATGGCAATTTAATTATTTGTATATATATAGATATAACGTAATTATCAAATTTTTAAATGTCTTCATTTATTTGCACAACTGAGAAAACACATTAGAAACGGTCTGAAATCAGCTAATCAAACAACTAATGTTATAATGAAATGTTGTAAGTTCGAGTCGCACTGTCCAAAACAATGCATCAGCTAGCAACGGTCAAGGTAATTCATTTGCCGGGTAATACGGTTTCTACTACCTGGCAAATTTCGCACACCCGCGAACTTTTTCAGGTACACGGTGCCGTACGCGTTAGCTCTCGACCCATCAAAAGACTACACATTTATCTAAAGGGTAATAAATTCCATAATTATATACTGTAACAGTTTTAAAAAAATGTACTTTGTTTTATCTGTGCAAACTATTTATTTTTTCTCTTGACTCATGCAAACTATTTATTTTCTCCAAAATCTTCTGCAAACTATTTATTTTTAAAATCTCAGCCGTCCCCATAAAAATCAAATGGTCGCTCCCTTACACATTCACGGTCATTTCATCAGTTCCCTTATTTTTTGTCGGTATTATATTTAGCTCTTTGGTTTGATAATAATTATAATTATCTTAAATAACAGTTTAGTTTTAATAAGTCGGCAGTGTAGTTTAAAGTACAAGTGCCTTACAGCTGATATGTGACTAGTGTAAGGCTTGGAACTCATTGTATAAACTTGTTTTTCGGTGTAATTTACGGAATGTCATTTACAAGTCCATTCGGACATAGTTTTTATAAATCTCCATTCGTTTTATGTAATTACCGATTTTAGCTGTTTAAAAACTCTACCGGAAGCTGCAAGGTTTTTAATCTTCCTGATTGGAGCGAAACCGGCTGAAGCAACCGATACCGTACACGAATAACACCGAGTGATCAGCAGGCTCCATGTAAGTGAATTAATTAACAGTAAATGTCTAACATAACTACTAGATTACATTTTTTAAAATAAATTGAGTATTTATATTATTAATGTGAATGAAGTCGTCCCGTAAATGACGTGGGATGTCCTGCAAATGATTGGATTAAATTTACGGGTTTGTTGACTGTTCTGTTTTATATTAAATGTGAATGAATAACAATCGATGTTTAGAATACGATTATAAAACATTGTAACAATTTGATGTAACGATATACATTTTAATGCGTTAAGTAGGAATGGAGGAAAGTTGTCAAATTTCGACTTGCTAAGTAAAGTCCAAGCCTATTTCGACCACACGGATTTATATGGGGCTTATCTTAAATAAAGATAGTTACTGCTTGTTCTTGTTCTTATTTTTTTGTAAACTATTTTTTCAGACAATAAAAACGAGAAAAACAAAGAGTTAGTCAAATTTACATGTATTTGCAGCAATTTAGTCTTGAAGCGCGTGCCGTCGAAATATACCACTCCAAAAAAGAAACGTATAGCACAGATTTTAAGGTCCGGTCAACTTAGGATTTATCGGAAAAAAATGTTCATTTAATATTTTGAAAACCAATATCACCTTGACCACTTTCCGAGTTTGAATCTCTCCTGGTGACGAATACGATCACCCAAACGCAACCAACACTTTTTTTTAATAAATGTGACAAAAGACACGGGTTTACAAAAATGATCTTTCTTTTTTTTTGCGCTCACGTGCACTTCGTGAGCCTCGGGTTCTGGCCAGTTTATGACAGTGTTGAAACGTGTAGTGAGGTGTAACGTCATGCTTAGGCTTACTGAGGCTCATCGGAATAATGCGATTGGACATTTGGATGCTGGCGAATCACAATCAGCGGTGGCAAGGCGCCTACACGTAGCACTAAGCACAATAGGAAGACTGTGAAATCGTTGTCAACAGCATGGAACCACACGGGATAGACCACGTTCCGGAAGACCAAGTGTCACCACGCCCGTCCAAGACAGATTCATCCGCTTACGGCACTTACGTGACAGATTCCCAACTGCATCCTCTACCACAACTGCAGTACCTGGGCTTGGTAGGATTTCTGACCAGACAGTTAGGAATCGTCTACGTGACGCCGGTATTCGTCCCAGAAGACCATTGCGAGGACTTATCCTCACACGACAACATCGTCAGCTACGACGACAATGGAGTGTCAATCATCGGCCATGGCCTATGCAGAGATGGAGAACTGTCATTTTTAGTGATGAGTCACGATTTCTACTGAGACGTCGTCATGAACATTATGCTGCAAACTGTGTTCATGAAGTGGACAGATTCGGCAGTGGAAGTGTTATGGTGTGGGCGAGCATTTCATACAGTGGTAGGACGGATCTTTTTCAGATTCAGGGCAATCTAGCAGCTCGACGTTATTGTGATGAAGTCATTAGGCCACACGTCATCCCGTTCATGAACAGAAAAAACACCATTTTTCAACATGATAATGCTCGATCACATAAGGCAAGGTTGACTACGGTGTTCCTGGCACAGAACCACATTCAGGTTTTCCCATGGCCTTCAACATCACCAGATCTGAACCTTTTTGAAACGCTTGTGGGATGAACTGGATAGACGTGTGCGACGACGTCAGCCAAAGCCACAGACTCTTCCAGATTTGCTTTTGGCGTTGCCAGAGGAGTACCAGAACATTCTCGGCCTGTCATCCGAAATCTGATTCTGTCCATGGGAAGCCAGTGTCCGGCCGTGATTGACTCTAATGGTGGTTATAATCGTTACTGATTTCCTCTGACCCTGACCTTCATTTACAGTGCACGTTTACTGTCGACCTTGCCTGCACTGTCTGGTCTAATCATTGCAGTAAAGTTGTTCCATGTGCATGTCAGGTGACGTTAATATTTTCACTTGAAATATTGACAAAAATCTGTGCTGTGCGTATCTTTTTTGAAGTAGTATATGGACACCGGTATGTGCTGTGGTATCTACGATAGAAATTGTAAGCAATCAAAACGTTCAACTGGAAAATATCTTGTATGTTATCGAAAAAATGGATCATTACGAAACAGGTGTCTATACTAGCTGTATATATAGAAATAAGTATATGTAGATGTAGAACATTAGAATATCAACGTAGGAAATCCGACCTCTTGATACAATCAGTTAAGTATTTTGGAAAGTATTGAGGGAATCTCGACAGTCCCGCAACAGCCAACACATGCCAGTATAGATGAGGATACAGACTTATCAATTTTAATACGAAGACTGATGAACCAGTGTTGGAGGATTTTGATGCAATTATTTTAGAGTCTGCAATTACCAATGAGGAAATTAGTAAAGCCGTAATTCATATTAAGAATGGACAGGCGGCTTGCATTGACTGGCACTGCCCATTTAAGTGAAAGAAATTCCAGTTTATGAGCTGGATAATTGCGCTCAGCTTTTGAAAGCCCACGGCTTGCATAAGCTATCACCACGTTCTGGCAATTCTGGGACTGATTTTCTCTGGATCAGTTGAAATACCATCTTCAGAGATCACATGACCAAGATATTTGACGAAGGTTTGCAAGAACTGGCACTTAGAAGGTTTCAGTTTAAGGCCATGCTTGCACAGTCTCAAGAGAACTGCTTGTAATCCCTCAAGATGCTTGTCGCAGCTTTTAGAGAAAACAATGATGTCGTCAAGATAAATGAGACACTGCAAAAGATGGTGGTCACCCATACATCTTGTCATGAGTCGTTGGAAAGTTGCTGCATCATTGGTTAGTCTGATAGGCATGGAATTGCATTCAAAGAAACCTAACCGACCTACCGTAAATGATGTTTGATCATTATGCTCCTCAGCAGCCTTTACTTGTAAGATTCGGCTTTTAAGATCAAGATATGAGAAGAACTTAGCGCCATGAAGTGCGTCAAGGGTTTCCTCAATCCGTGGCAACACATAAGAATCGCGAATCGTATGGCTATTGAGCTGTCTATAATCAATGCAAAAGCACAGAGATCCATCACGTTTGAGTACACGTACCACGGGGGACTACATGAAGGCCTAATTACCTTAGCATCCAACATTTTTCGATGATGGTCCTTGACCTCTTGATACATCGACGGTGGTATGCGCCTATGTCTTTCCTTAAAATATTGCTTGTCAGGGAGCTTAATTCAGTGTGGTGCAGCCATCCAGGGCGCGGCCATTATCTCAATCCATCGCCCGAAAATGAGGACAACTTAGGAGACGGACAGTTGATAACAGGCACATATGTTGCCACTGCTGGTGTAGGTGTAGACACAGACGAACCTATATGGCCAGTTTGATATGGCAGCGGGCAAGTCCTGTCTGGATATGGAGTGGACGTATAAGGTTGATTAGGCCCAAGCCTACGTGGCAAAGAACGCGGTAAATCTTCCCTAAGGGCTGAAATCGAAATTACCTGAAAAATGAGTAGTCACTGGCCGTGTATGTTGACCAGTGGGCAATGGCATTTTATGTCCATCAGAAAGATTCTCAACTGACCTAGAGATGACCAAGGGTGACTGAGGTTGAACATCTGCATTCGGAATTACACATGTGCCATGCGCTGAACATGCAACTGTACCTCAATGTCATCAGCCAGTCTTGAAAGAACACCAGTCCTAACAGATGGATCAAGTCGCTGAAGGCAACCTGCTGGGCCCAAGTTCTGTTCAGCCATGGTGTAAATATCCAAGTTCAGAATATGGAAATTCAAGAGATCAAAAACAAAGATTCAAAGTACCTCTTGCAAAAATAACCCAACAATGTGAAGCGAGAATGAGATGAAACTCCTTAAGCAAGGATACAAGATGGCAAAGTCAACTATAAAGTTGACAAAAACAAGCAGATTCAACAAAGTGAAGCAACGCAAAATACGACAAAACTCAAGCAAGGACACAAGATGACAAAACCAACCATAAAATGGATGGCATACCAGTGAGTGATAAACGATCAACCAAAGTAAAGAATGAAGTAGTACAGGTACCAACAAACTTCAAATGACAATCAGTTGCCCTACAAACTACCAATTCTAAGGAAAGGAAGTTGCAGGAAGTAAACACACATGTGCCTGTACAATGAGGTACAGCGCCGTATCAAAAGTATTTGCGATTTTGCGTCGCAAGAGATGCTGCGTAATTAATGTCTTCCAGCTATTATTTTCGTGTCGCGGTAATTTTTAACGTACGACAATGTTTGACATGTCGACAAAAAGCTGCCGAGATGACAGACGCAGCCATTGTGACGTCACACGTCGTCTGCATCGGGGTGGCTTTCAAACACTGTTTGTAAACAATGCGTCGCTAAACTGGCAAACAGGGGAAGAGTGAAAACAAATCATCATTGATTTAAAAGTAACTGGGGTTCAGTGTTAAGAAATTGCTACATTATTAAGTATTTCGGACTCCACAGTTTGGTCTATTTGGAAGAAAGATTAAACAACTGAAAGCCGAGAAAATGGACCGCGAACAGGTCGACCAAGAACAATGGGCGAGTGTGGAGGAAACAAGTTTGATACGAACTATGAAAAACAAACGAAGGGAAACTTGTGTTAGACATTATGGATGCTTATAACATTGGCCATGATTCTTACGTCCATCCAGTAACAGTTCAATGTGTTTCACACAAAAATAACTTTTTAAAACGTCTTTATTTTTCGTAAAAATAAATCTACAAAGTCTCGTCCAAAGTGCCAGGGTAACACAGGAATACATTTCCAAGAACAATATCCACACTATGACATGACAGGTACAATCTCCTGACTTGAATGTCTTTGAAAATGTGTGGATTAAATGTTTAACAACATGCAAGCAATCGCCCAAACAAACAAACAAAAAACAAAAAATCTAGCTCTTTCAACCCGTTTACGATTTCTGAACAAATGTGACAGCAGATTTCATTCAAGATTAATACAAATCAATTCTAAGGAGACTTTCCTGTTGCTTATGATAAAAAGGTCGTATGACCAAATTTTGATATGAGTACAATGACTTTTAGTTCATGAAATGATCTTTCAAAGTTGCGAGTCAGGTCACTTCCACGTCCGCCATTTTGACAAAATCGCGAATACTTTTGATACAGCGAAGAAAAGCTGCTTGCAATTGAAGGATCACATTGAATATTGCATTGAATATTTATATTGATTTATAAATGAAACGTCTGTTACTTGGAAAAAGTCTGTCGCAGCAAATGTTGATTAATGCTAATTTTATTCAAACAAAATGTATTGCCCTACATATGTTACAGCAACAGGTGTAAGCTGCTCATTTAGGCTAGGGACTTCACAGAGCCAACATATCGCCATGGCGTCTCAAATTAAGCGCCTCTCTAAATTTCCAACGGAGACAATTGCAAAAGCTATCAAAAGTGTGCTTAAGGATGAAACCGAACGGAAGGATTTTATTGTGATACTCGAAAAAATGGTGAAGTTCTTAAAAGTGCATAACAGACAAGATTCGAATTCATTGGAAATATTTGACAATTCAGCATTTAACAGGATTATATCTCAAATTCGTGACAAATTAACTGAATATGAAGAAATGGAACTTCAAGGCAAGGACTTGGTTTGGGATGTAAAACTGAAGTATGGAAAAGCATTTGATAAAATGACAATAGAAGAAATGAGAAATATGCATCAGAAGATCGTCACAGAAGAACTTAATGCAGGAAGTTTAGATCTAATTGTGAAATTTCAGAGAGGAATGTTATACATTGTTGCGTATGAAAAAGCTCAAACAGACAACTACAAGAAATGGATTAAGGAGGAGTTTGGAGTTGTCTATTTTACAGCTCTAAAGTATATGACATTTTCTCGTCTTTTGAAAAGATATCCACGGTTGATTGTTTGTGGTTTAACATTTTCACAACTGTATAAATATAACAAAAGATTGTACAAATTTATTAACAAGAATGAAGAACTGAAATCGAAACTTTCTGAATCGATATATTTCTCCCTGTGTCCTGTGTGTTCCTGCGTCGGCATCTTGGAACACAACACGCGCAAATGGCACCATATGTGCTGCCAAAATGTTGTCACGATAGTACTGACCTGTGACAAGCCCGTGGACCACATTGAAGACGCCATACACCATGAGAGACCAAGCACCAAAACAGTCATGCTGAATAACGACGTCATGGAACCGTTCATTCCGTCGATGCCACACTCTGCTCCGCCTGTCATGGAAATCTAAGGTTGACCTGGATTCTTCAGAAAACAGCACGTTGGACAAGCGACAATTGTCTCAGTGCTGTCGCTCATGACATCAACGACATCGTGTAGTAATGTGAAGATCTTTCAAACGTGAGAGGACCGTGGGAGACCCATGAGTGCCGTGCATGCAAGTTCCATCTGTGTAGACCATTCTGAATCGTCTGACCACTAACTCTCACACCAGTAATTGATTTTCAATTTAAGCGGCAGTTTGAACATGATTAATGTTATTCGGATGAAGCGGTCTTGTCAGGCAGTTGTCGCCCTTGATCTACCTAACCGACGTCTGTCATTGTCGTTTTGTGTCTGACGGTATGATGACTACAATCTGCTGATCACTGATTGTGACGTGACGCGTTAAGAGTTTGTGTCGCATCAATCTATCTGATGCCAATCTCCAACCTCCTCAATGACATCCACGTGACAGATGTCGCATGTCAAAAGAACTTCATTAGATGATCAGGTAACGTATTAGACCCAGATAAGGTTTCGTTGTGAACAAGATGGTATAATTTATGGAAACTGGGTGATGTGTTTGAAAGTAAATTTCGAAAGTCACCACAATCAGATTTATATTAATCTCGTGCAAACGTTTTGCACGGGATTTATGCATTTGTATGACTTTCTAATCGCTAAAGGAACAACCTAACTGTGCTTAGTATTCAGTTACAAATATATGTATTGAAATTGCAAAAATTATAAACAAGAAATGGGCTATTTTCTACTATTTAAAAGCGGTATAAGTGACAATGATGCAATCAGAGTTAGGATATAGTCAGACAACACTGCAGACTGTTTGGAATTAAAAGAATGTGACAGAAAGGAAAGAAAATAGGGCCTAGGTGGGCTGACCAGGAAACTGTATTGGCTGCCAGAAAATGTTTCAAGAACGATAATTGTGCCTCACCCACCAATTCTAACTTGTTTATCTTTTCTTAAAATACGCCTCAGATGCTAACGCATTCAAACACTGTCCATTACCATTTTTACTTTGTATTATCGAAATCTCAAGCCAATATGAACCCTAGGAAAAAGTAATGTGATGCAATTAAGTTTAAAATGGATACAAAATGAACACGAAAACTATTAACGTTAGTATGAGTGGGCGTATTTTAAGTACGTTAATATCCTCGTAACTCTCCATTCCCGAAAAGAAAAGGCCCCAGCGCCTCCGGGGCCTCGGCTCCATTACTTTTCAGGAATGAAGAGTTACTCGGACATTAACCTATACTACATGCGCCTTTCCTGGGAAAGTTCAACTGCAGCGCCCAGACATAGTTTGGTGGTAAACATGTTTTACGTCTAATACATCTTTCCATGACTGTCGCCTTGCCGACTGGCTTGTAAATGACAGTTGTTCTGCAGTTTTGTTAAAGGTACCTACAGTTCATGTGAGTGTCTAGCAATTATACTTTTGTATACCTGAGAAAATGTGCAGGCAAATTTTCGTCATGTGAAAAGGGTCGCAGAAATCGAGAAATGCAAATATATAGCACGAGAACTGTTACGTAACAACGGCGGTTGACTCAGTGACACTGTAAACCTAAATTATTAGTTCAGCTTCTAGAAGCCCTATGGGCAGCAGAGATTGTATTTGCTCTTGCATCGTTAACCACACACATGAATGTTATAAAATGTTATACATGTAATATGTTAAAGTTGGATACGTGTTCCCAGGCTCCAAATAGGGGTGGTGCGTTCTGTGTGAAATAAACAACACAAACTATTAATTAGACATTATAAAAGTGTTTGCCTATGTAAATAACTCCATATTTCCTTTCCTCGGGGCGGATGCAAGCGGATTACTTTGTAATTTCAAATCTCTCGCCACATATCCGATAATTTTCCGAGCACGCCCGAACACGATCCGAACGCATCACTTGCATATTTAAAAATAGCACAGCGTGGTCACGTTAATACCGACAAGGTTATGAAACTTTCAAGAACGATCGGAAAATTCGAATGCAATCTATAAATAGAATTTCTCCTAAATGGCACGGGTGCCATTTAAGACAGACGGCTTTTCAAGAGGCTATTTAACCGACAACCGTGCTATATCTTTTGTGCATTATTCGTCGTATGTACATAATTTGATGTATATTTATCATTCCAAAGGTTGTTTTTTGAAAAGAAAACAATCAATTTGGACACGTATCCAACTTTAAGAGATTTAGACTGCTCTTACGGAAATGAATTCCTTATTAATTTCCTGTTTGTTTGTGCTCGTATATACCGTATAATGAGTATGTACCGTTATATGCAATATTTGTGTTTGCCAATATGTTATTATTTCTTGCATTTCAAGGATGTAGTGGTTAACAATCAAAAGTCTTTGTTCGGAAATGTTTTAAAATATATTTTCAATCTCCACAACTCTAAATTCTTTTCAAATTCACGTTTAACCTTGGCATCGGTTTATTCATGTGAATCAATCTTAGCGTATCATCCGTAAAATTAGTTAATATAAAGTAGTTTATAAAATGAAAGAAACATAATATTTATTATTGAATCAGCAACGAATTCAAAGAAGTAAATACAATTGTTGAGTAAAGCTGAAATGGTTCAATGAATTCTGACCCTCCATTCAGTGTTTTGTCTTGTTTTTCGCAAATACAAGTATTTTAATTTTAGTACATTATTTAGTACTAAATTTAGATTAAGATTTAGTACGAAACTTAGATTATATATTGGCAATGCTTGACATATTACATCAAAAACTCCACAACAACACCATCTCCATGATTAACATCATTGTCATTCAACATCGTCAACATGGAACATCTCATCATATAATCATCTTTTAATCATCCTTTATCATCAACATCATCATCATAATCATCATCCACACACCATTATCACCAGCAATACCGTCATCATCATCATCATCCAAAAACATTCTAACCACCAGTACCATTGTCATCATCATCAAAGCACCATTCTCATCACCAATACCATCGTTGTCATCATCGTCATGAAAATAACATCTGTAGCATGTATTCGCGGAAAAAAATAGATATTATGTCCCTGAGATCAACCACCAGTAATTATGTCATTCGACATCTTCCCTGCACGACATAAGCCGAGGATTATTGTCCATCGTGCATCATGGTGGGCAATATCAAAAAGGTCAGTAAGAATCAGATCCTTGCGGGACTACGGATAACAGAGCAAAGCGCCAACATCTGACATCTCAAATCACGACTGAAGATAATAAGTCCAAACTATTTTTATATTGGCTCTTTGTGCTCCCCAATATAAATACAACTGCGTCTCGGACTACCATTTCCCAGTCTGGCTCATTTTGTCGATTTGGGCCGCCACAGCCAGAACATGCATTACCGGTTTCAAACACTCAGTCACGAATGCGAAACAATATTATTAATAATATAAGGATTCTTTTATAGGGCTTAATCCACACAATGTATGCTTAAACCGATTATAGTATTTCAAAGCCATTTTATTTCACGTTATAGGCTTGTTATTCACTTAGTCAAATCAGACGATTTGTTAAAATAAATGTTGTGTAATAATTACGTAGTAATTTTAGATGGTGGGTAAAGGACAATACAAGACTACAGACCAGCCATAAAACGTCAGTGGCATGATAGGACCACGTACAGAACACTCATAAATGGTGAGTAAATGATCATACAAGATTGTAGAAGGGTCAAAAAACCTATTTTGTATAATTCTCATGTAAGTGACATAACACAACCACCTAACAATTTGTCAACAGAGAATCCACAAGGTCTACCTGACGTGTCCCTTGAATTTAATTTTGTTTCACAAAAGGGTCTCACATCTAACACGGATTGTTTGAAGCACTTGATCCTGCCTGCAAAATCTATCTATTTAGGCCGAGGCCACTTCCAGAAAGGTCCATAACCAAAGCGGCAATGTGATTCTGAAATTTCGATCATGTTTTTCTAAAATCTTTCAAAAGTGCACTTGGACCTGGTTAGTTGTCGGTTTAGGAATTATCAATAGGGAAAGCTAGTTGAACGTACTCTACCTTGTCAAGTACTGCCGTCAAAAAGATGATATTGAAGCGGATCGAGTGCCACATTGTTCATCACATCTGATTAAACGATAAAGACATTTGTCTATTAAAATGCAATAAACTGAGAGACTCATTCCTGTTATGGCACCAGTTCGTGATGAAAAAACGAACGTCAATTTCTCACAGGAGACACGAAATGTAAGCATTTAGTCTTAGGACAAGTGGTAAATTAAAACAATTATCATCACAGTGTCGTAGTTATTGAAGTGAATTGCGCTCAACATTGATGAGAAACAGAAAGTTTATAGACTCAGTGTGTAAGATTCAGAACTCCATTTAAACCATACCAGAACTTAAGAGTTCAGTATAAACTGTATTTTAACTTGTCCGTTACATTCTGTGTACGATATTGGCGGCTTGCTATTCATTATCCAGAATTAAACCATTTAACGATTTGTATTGTGTTCTCATTACTACTTATAAACGAATGTTGTCATTACCCGAAACTTTACTTGAAAGAAGAATGGTGTCCTACCCGGTCCAGTGTTGGGAAGGTTATGCGGCTGGTGAAGGATACAAACAAGTTCACTGCCAACATCTTGAAAAACATATGTTTTATTCCTTTGTTCCTTACTCACAGATCTCTTGCCAAGGATAAGTAGACATTGAACTGGTTTCCCTGGCGGCTGTGTGTAGTCCTGACTTCCATGAAAAGGTCAAACAGGGAGTTCGTCAAGTACATGGTTCTGTGATGTAGTTTTCTAATCACCTACAGTTTATCCTCGTAGTTAATCTGCCCAGTGAATTATGGAGGCCCTGACACTGTACAAATATATAAACGTGTTTAACCTTCCTTAGCCATACACAGCTGAATAGGATTGTATGGAACAATAAACACGATACTCTGGCTCCACAGTGTTAACAGTTGTATGTAAATGCCCCAGCTGGGAGGTGTGTGGTCAAGTGAAATACACACTTATCACTCGCTTGGGGAATTCAACAATTTAGCTAGCAATTGGATGAGTAACCTGCTACGCTGTGTATTACGTAGACCTTCAATTTGTCATCGCATCTCGCTAAGACCGTAGCTTTAGTATTCAGCTTCGGCACTCTGTCTTACTTGTATTCAACCCTGAAACTTTCCGGTGTCCAGTGGAAAGTGACAGTGATGTGATGCTGACTATCAAATACCTTGCTGTCAGGTTAGGTCTTATATTCCTCAGCGAGGACACGCTGAGTGCATTGTTTATTCGCCAGTTCCCGAAGTAATAATGCGTTATGTAATAATATATCAGTGTTGGTAATCGAAGTTGATATAAGGGGATATAATTGCCACGTATAACGTACACAAGAACATTTTTTCTGAATTATACAAACGTAATTGTTACTTTTAGCATTTAAAACAGTCATTCATTGTGGCCATTGCTCCCTTAAACTCGCAAGTGTACATGAGAATGACGAGTTGATAAAGGTACTAGTAGGTGAGCAGAAACCTCGCACTTCAATCCCAGTTATTTTCTTGTCATAGCCGTTATGTTACATTATTGTTATCCCTACACCTCTGTACATATAAATACCATTGTTTGTGGGTGTTTCACTATGCTTGATAAAAGTAGTAGATGTACCGAAACGTCGTATTTCGACAATAAACAGACGTTGATAACCATAAAAAAACACTTCTCTTTCTATATGTTGCACCAACTTCTGTATGTCCTTGACTAAGATGGAAATAAAAAATATAATTGATGAATTTGCTTTTGCTCAAAGATGTTCTGAGCCGGAAAAGACAAAAACATTCAAGGACTTTCAACACTGAACATCACATATTTTGTCAAGTGAATGTTCAATGTAAAAGTAATTTTTTCGCGACATTTGCGCTATTGGATGTGTCATGTAAATATAATATAATCAATTCAACAGGAAGTTTAAGCAGGTGTTGGAAGCTAATGAGAAGTGTGATCTGTAAATATTCATTATGAAAATCGAGGATCATCTCACCTTGAAACATTTGATTTGAGTTATGTATTTTAACTGCCATTCTTGGAAAGATATTTTGACAGCTTACAGTGAAGCGACCCGATTGTGTTTCGGCATTCTTACTGTTAGAATAAACACGTGTTTGTTTCAAGTATTTCATTACATGTAGCTCATGCCCAATTTTTTAATACACCTGTTCAAAATAAACATTTAATTATCTTGCGTACTGGCAACTCTGCAAGTAACTCCAACTGCTTATTGACTGGATAAACATCGTCTATTTAGGAACGTCACGTGGACACATTACAAGTTAACGATATACCAGTTGGTGAATTTACTTATGTTTAAAGAAGATCGGAGACGGAAAACCCCACAATCATTAAGTGGTTGGACACTATCAATAAAACCAGTAAGGATGTTTTCAGCAGATGTGTGCATCCAATGAGACATGTATTCCGGAAATATTTATCATGAATACCATGGATCATTTGACCTTCAATATTTGATTTCCTTCATACATGTTAACGACTATTCGTCAAAAGACATTGGACAGTTCGGAGGAGCAATCTGGTTGTGTTTCGGCGTTCTCACTGCACAAATAAAACAACTTTGTTTCAAGTATTTCTTTAGCTCATGTCTACAAAATAATATAAAGCAATGATGAGTGCATTATGAACTTCCTTATACCGCTTCCATCCATTTTCAATGTTCTTATGATTTAGGAATTATTTAGCTAAGCCATAGTGTTTGAGATGAAGTTTTGTTTATTAATATCTTTAAAATTGCTGCTTTAACTTTAATGTATCAGTCTTGGAGCAGCAATAGTTAACAAAAAACAGTGTATAGTTTGTACAAACAACATATAAACTTCCCTGTATCAAAGAATTATCTCTCACTTGTAATAGAGAAAATGCCGTAATATATTCTACTCAAAAACAGTTTAGGGTCAAACATATACTGACGTCCAAAAGAAAGTATACCAAATGATTTCAATTATTTTCCCTTACGTCTTTATGCCAAAGTTTAACCAAAAGAATGATTGGATTTCGGTGAGTGTAATTTGATTGACATAATTTCATTGATAAACCAAGTCCAAGTCTTGAAGGGATATCTCTTGTATATCCAACGCATTTGTGAATTTATTCAGTAGTCTCTCAAAATGTTGGTATACTTTCTGTTGGACGTCAGTATATGAAAAAACAGAGGCAGGTTATTATTGCCTGCTATGGTAGAGTGAGATGTTCAGTTTTCTATGCCTTGACTCAGGGTCTTGACAAAAGTCTAGGGTTCAGCTACAGGTGTATCTCCACTGAAGGGATCCCAAGCAGTACGTTTTGAAGTTTGAACATGCAGCGTAAAGAAGATCTCCCTACGTGAAGCCA
Organism: Diodora aspera; assembly: GCA_031471655.1. Lineage (NCBI taxonomy): Eukaryota > Metazoa > Mollusca > Gastropoda > Lepetellida > Fissurellidae > Diodora > Diodora aspera. The sequence goes on from JAUELE010090954.1 coordinate 18,266, forward strand.
AATCGGAGGATCACAACCTTCAGAAATCACTTGCGTACTTAATGTATAAGTATGCATACCCCCATTATGCCACTGCCTGTACGTGAGACCGAATTAACATTCGTGCAACAACCACGATACAACTCACATACTTTCCCCTCGTACTCCTAACCCCTAATGTCACCAAATGTTACTTTTATCAGTGAAAACAAACATACAATGGAGGTTGTGACCTAGATTAGTGTGCTTGAAACAATTTACTTTCGCGACACACCTCATTCGCCTTGATGACGACCCAAACCTACCATAATTCATTCATGCATGACTAAATCAACATCTGTAATGCAAAATACCTTATATATTTGAATCCAACTAGGTCAAAATGACTTACCAGTGAACAGATATCCTCAGTTCGTTGCTGTTTAGTATTCGTCGAAAGCAACAAATACCATGCATAACCTCAATGAAAATAAGCGTTATCTATGCAAAAGGAAACACCAGTGGTATATCGACTGGCTAGTCGCAGCGATCTTTACAAAAAACATTATCAAAGTAATATTACCTTTCCATGAAACGCAACAGAGCGAAACTGTCGATCACCCTGTAGGGATGTCCTGCAGTAGTGGTGTTCGGAGCTTTATGAATGTTCAATGACTTCACTAGAGCGTAGTTAACTACATGTCGTCGTCGAACGTCCACGTCCAGTCAAACGAGCGTGTCTGTTACGAATGCACTTCGAAAAGAAATATGCGCTATAAATAATATCAAGGTGTCGTCTGCTCTGTCGTGAAAACATCTCCGCAGCGAATACAGCTCGCGCTTCGATTTGTCGTCAAGCAAACATTAGTTTATCAGCGACTGGAGACCGTAGACACAACGTCGCGCTTGTGCATGGAGACAATCTGTTATGTAGCAACCTAGCTGAAGTCAAGCACTCATACAGAACTGTGCAGGCATAAACATCAGCCTTTTCAAATATTCATAAACATGTTTAACATAATGATGAAAGAACAGTGGTATCTTTTGGGCCTTGCGTTAACACAGCGGTACTTTTAGTAATATAAAGAAGGAAATAGCTCAAAAAATTCTAAGAATGCAGATTTCATGCAGCAAACGAAGCATGTACACATACAAATAAGTTTTGATAATCAGCAGCATCTATACACCTCAAACAAACTCATGCCTTACACTAGAATGTAGAAATAATCCAATGATAAAACAGTAGTTTGTGTTGACTAGGTCACCTCTGAACCAAAGGTCATAGGTCATCGTAGGCTGGTAATGAACTGTAGAGGCTATACAGAAAGGTCGTCATAATCAGTTCTGAATTGCTTAGTCAACAGAAACCAACCCATGAAGTCCTCCCTCTAAAATGAATGGATTGCAATGCCGAATGAGCTAATTTATTTTCCTGCCTTTACTTTTAGTGTGCCGTTATCCATTTATAAACTGGTGGGCAAAAGAAAGTATACACTCATGTTTGATGATCAATGAAATGATAACTAAATAGAATATGATAGTCAACGATGGTGTATTCGGCAATTGGGTCAAATGCAGAATGTCATACACAATTTTAGCACAAAACTCCGATCAGGTGACGTGCACGTAACGTTTAAAAGAACGCGAGTAGGTATAGCATAGTTCTAGCTCAGTTCACATAAATGATCACAGTCAGCACTGTACTGTGGTGACAAGTCGGAGGTCTTCTATTGATTACTTGGCACACTCAGTAGCGAGTATGACCACCACGAGCACCAACGCAGGCCGCCTCATGGATGTCTTTGGCCACCTGATGACGTAATCAGGAAACTAATTACATTTATCCCTCAACGCGTCGGCAAGCTGTTGTTGGTTTGTTGGTGGATGTAGATGCGCCGATTAAGGTGGTTCCACTGGGGATCGATTGGATTCAAATCTGGTGATCGCGTTGTCCATAGGAGAACGTTGACGTTTTTCACATTCATGAGGTCCTGGACGAGCCTGGCTGTGTGAGGTCCAACGTTGTCGTGCTGTAGGAATGTTCCCTGTTGCTGAATGGCAGTACCAGGGTTAAAGAAGCTAATCTCTGTACCTATGGCCGTCGAGGTTTCCATGAGTGATAACAAGTCTCGTTCGTTGGTGGCGGCAATGTCCACCCAAACCATCACGCCGCCTTCACCATGCTAATGGACTTTTGGTAAACTTCGAGGGTAAACTCGGGCTAGACCATCATTGTGAAACCTGCTTTCATCAGTAAAAACCTGTTCTGTCAGTAACGGACCTGCCAACGTCCTCCTCTAACCTGCAGTCTTCAACGTCAGTGTTCCAAGGTCAAGGTCGCTAGGGTCCGCGAGCTCAGATACCTCTAGCACGTAGACGTGGTAGCACTGTGCGACGACTCACGCGGTGTCCTAACACAGTTGCTGCCGTTTCCGTTGCCGTGAGGAATATGTTTCGCAGATGTTAAGTGTGCAGATACCGGTCTTCTTGTGGCGTTTTGTACCCTTATACCCGTGTGCTCCCTTTGACACATTTTGAGTAAAACACAGTTTAAATGTGTATACTTTTATTTGCTCATGAGTTAATTATCAACAGCTAGTCTTAGGTCTCATCGATATCTGGAAACTTTTTCCATCAACTAGTTTTTTTTACCATTTTCAGAGTGCCATAGGATCTTAGGGGTAACAGATACAACACAACTGATGACATAATTGTTAATTTGACTGCCAGTTCCCTTTGTATACAAATTTTGACCTACCATGATGGGAAGCTTGTTAAATTTTGGCATAAAAACCACTCCAGGCTAAATTTGCAATTGAGTGAAAATGAGGTCAATATTTGACATTGCCATATCTCGGCAATGGTATGACCCAGAAAGCTCAAATTTTGGGATTTGTCATAGATTGCAACATAGATTAACATATATTTTAACCAGATTTTTCCGAGGGGGTCACCCGTCCAAAATTTTTAAATTTGGACCACTTGACATGGAACACCCCAAGTTCAGTCTGAGCAGTTAATCTCTGTTATGTCTCTTCTTACCAGCAGCAGAGAGAAATGGCTGTGTGTCACATGACAGCTGTATTGTTCCATCCAGGAAGAATTATTGGGACTTTAAAGGAAAAACCATTCACAAATATAACAAATGCATCCTAAATGTTTTGTAGATGAAACATTACACCTATTGAAGTCATACTCCGCAAGTCATACTGCAAGTCATAAAAACACATCTGGAGACATCATCAGCCGGTTCTCTGCCACCACTGTGCATTTGCTATGTTGCACCACCCAGAACCATATTGTGATATCATCAGAATGTATATGTCAATGTGAGATCTATTTATAGCCACAAGTCATCCTGAGAAATCCCTTTTGTTATCCCCCGCCACAAAGCGGAGTGGGGGATATAGAATTCAGCTCTGTATGTCCGTCGGTCCCTCTGTCCTGCAACAGGGTTAAAGCAATAACTCACAAACGACTAAGTAGATTTTCTTCATATTTGGCTCTGACATGTATATTGATGATCCCCCCTCCCCCTGACGCCAGTCAATTTTGATGACCTTGTGACCTTTAGTAAAGTCATTACGAGGATTTCCAGATTTTGTCTTATATTTCTTGTCAAAGCGATATCTCAAAAAGGAAAGAGTGGATCAACTTCATATTTTGGACAATGGTATGTATTGGTGATCCCTCGACGCCAGTCGATTTTGATGACCTTGTGACCTTTAGTAAGGTCGATACGAAGATTTTCAGATTTTGTCTTATATTTCTTGTTTACGCGATACCTCAAGAAGCAAAGAGTGGATCAACTTCATATGTTGGACAATGGTATATATTGTTGATTCCTCAACGCCAGTTGATTTTGGTGACCTTGTGACTTTTAGTAAGGTTGATACGAGGATTTCCAAATTTTGTCTTATATTTCTTGTTAAAGCGATATCTCAAGAAGGAAAAACCCTGTGTGGCTTCCGGGGAGTGACATGTGTCACTGAGATAGAATGGGGCCTCAGTAACCCAATGCTTGTCGTACAAGGCGACTAAAATGGGGATCTTTTGCTTTTCTCTTTCTTACTATCAATCCTGTGTTGTCCCTTTTCCTGATGAGCCTCTTGCACATCACATTGCGCTGTGGCTGAAATATTGACCCTGCAATGTACAAATCCATTTCACTCACTCACTCAAGAAGGAAAAGTGGATCAACTTCATATTTTGGACAATGGTATATATTGGTGATCCCTCGACGCCAGTCGATTGTGATGACCTTGTGACCTTTAATAAGGTCAATACGAGGATTTCCAGATTTGGTCTTATATTTCTTCTCAACAAAATATCTCAAGATGGAAATAGTTGACCAACTCCATTCGACAAATGATTTAATAATAATTAATGCACAGTTGAAAAAGTTGCGGCGGGGGATATTGACACACTTGTGACAAACACTTGTTTATCACCAAAATCTGCGTGAATCTTAGTGTAAAAAACTGGAAAAACAGTGTATTTGATGAAAAGAGAAGAAAGGCTATAAAACAATGTTACTTTGATTATGTTCCTTAATTTTCAAAGTTTATACACCAAGTTAAACTTCTAGATCTCTTGCTCTTTTAACCGTGCAGATAAAACAAATACTTATGTTTTCTCATGTTTTCAATGAGATTAGCATGAGAACATATCAGGATGAGGATTATTCTGCTAGCATTCTGCCTGGATTCTAACTAAACAGGGCATTATATTCGATCAGATTTTATCACTGCATACATCCAGCTTGGTGACGGATAGTTGAGAGTAACAGAGAGCAAAGCTTAACTGTAGTTTATTGCCAATCCATTCCAAGAGCCTACGTACGTGATGTCATGAATTCTTCCAACACGCAAGTCATCAATTTATTGATTTCAGACCGTGGTCAAGTTTCTGACTACTCCAGAATTGTTCCTGCTTTTACGTGATGAACTTTCTTTAGAGTCTGAGTTTTTCATGCGATGATAAACAGTTGAAAATCGTGTGTGTTAGATTTCAGATTAAACTGAAATGCACAATTATCCATAAATCTACTTATAATAATGTGTGGGGTCTTGTATAGCACTAAATTCATGCTTGTAAAGCTTGCTCAGAACACTTCACATTATTAGTCTGGTGTAACTCAAGCAGCCTTTTTGGGCGCTCAGAGTTCACAACACTCCTGAAGGAGGACCAGGTACCCAGTTTCAGCTGGGTCAACAGGCGGTTACGAGCAAAGTCACTTGCCCAAGAGGACACCACTGACATTATGACATCATTATGTCTTGATGACATTAGCGTCTCAATGTGAGGCAGGGAGTTCGAACCCTTGAAGGACTGGGAGCTTTTGCGACGTCCGCCGACCACCCGTCCAATCACTGCCAGGGCTGGACGTTGGCTTAACTTCTCAAGCGAGTGACCAACATGCCACGCACAAAACCAACTCACCTCACTTATGTATAAGAGAAATTCCATGCTAAATCCATAGAGAGAGGATGACCTTTGATGTTTCAGGTTTTAATAGCAGCCTGTTTCAGGCCTTCATTGGACTTGACATACCCTGCATATGGTCCCATCTGGTTCTACATTTCTGACATTAATTATGTGTGTTTGTAACAGTTTATTTGTTCCCCCTGGACCTAGGAAAAGTAGTCCTACCCTGGATCACGGTCTCAATTTCCTTATGTATTTGGGTTCCCCCCGGAAAGTTTTGCTCACGGAACCAAACATCGCTTACATGTTCACCACTGTTTGCGTATTGCTCACAATTGCTTTGTTCTGTCAGGAGGGAGATTTGCTGTAACTTAGTTAATTGGTTCAGTGCACTGAGGAGTTTTTGACTTGAAGAAGAATCACAGAAAAAATACCACAACCACACAACCTACAGTGTATGAATGAAAGATGCATTTGGTAATGATGAGTTGAGTTGTGTTGTGCTGTAGTGTATGAGGGAACAAATGTATATGGTAACAATGAAGTGTGTTGTGCTGCAGTGTATGAGGGAACGATGTATATGGTAACAATGAGTTGTGTTGTGCTGCAGTGTATGAGGGAACAAATGTATATGGTAACAATTAGTTGTGTTGTGCTGCAGTGTATGAGGGAACAATGTATATGGTAACAATGAATTGTGTTGTGCTGCAGTGTATGAGGGA
>JAUELE010090955.1:0-14936 GCA_031471655.1 Diodora aspera
GTCCTGCGAAGTGTCCGAGTCGTGAATGAGGTCCCTACTCGCCTGAGCGTGGCTACTGCATGTTATGCGTCTGCTTTGCTTGCTTTCTACAGCCACAAATTTTATTTTCACTTAAAGTTGAATAGTGCTCCCGAACCCTGAAATAGGTCTGGTGCTATCTGTGTGAAATAAATAACATAAACTGTAAGTCATACATTGTAAAAGTGTATGCTTTACTAAATAACGCCGTGTTCCTTTAGTCCCAGCAGATGCAGCAAGTATATTTTCTATTTTCAAATAACCAGCCTCATTCCGAACCTTTCTCTGAGGATTTACCGAAGAATGTTTCGTCGATTTCCGCATATGTTCCGAATATAAGCTGAATGCGTCTATTTGCAAGTGAAATGTTTCCGAAGGTTTCCGAATATTTTCAAGATTATATCGGAAATTTTGGAATGCATGTGTTTTTCTGTTTCATTGCCGCCGTGGGGCTGCCGGGGAGTGACGTAATGTCACTTTGATAAAATCGGGCCTCAGTAACCCAATGCTTGTTGTAAAAGGGACTTAATTGGGATCCTTTGCTTTCACTTTCTTTTCTATCGATCTCTTTAATGAACTTTCTTTTCGCTCGAAGTGCACCATGCACATCATGTTGTGTTATGGCTGAAATATTGCCCTTCGACGTCAAATATCATTTCAGCCCAGCTCTATTTTATCGCACTGGGGTCAGAAAATAAATGAGGCTATTCAAGAGATTGCAAAACAGACAAATATGCTATATCGTTTGTGTATTATTCGTGGTATGTACGTGATTTTACGTATATTTATCGTTCCATAATTTGTTGTTCGAATAGAAAACAGAGCTTGATCACGTCTCAACGTATGCAAGAACTTATTTCGTTGAACTGAAGACAGCCTATTGGTCATCAGCCTATTGGTGATGCGAGCTTTCCTCCTGCACTAAAATCTAAATCTGGCCAAAGTGGGCAAATTCCAACTCACCACCTCGTCTCTTAGACGCCGCCAATTGTGTCACCTTAGGCAAGTGGCATTACTCGTAAAATTGCCTCAGTCGACCTAGCTGAAACTGGGTACTGGTCCTCCATCAGGAGTGTTGTTGACCTTCTAGCGCCTGGTGGCTGCTTGGGTTGCACCAGGGAATCACCAGCGCTCTGAGCAGGCTTCTGAAGCCTGGATTTAGCACTATACAAGAGTTAGTATATATATATAAAACTTCATCCCCTGTTTTGGAATACCATTGAACTGATGTTCTTATTAATGGAGCTAGTTGGGGAACGGAGACTATGGTACCTGCTAAGATTATAACTTTCATGGATATTACCATTATTTCAGTCGGGGCGCGTGATGGTGCAGTGGTTAGCGTGTCGGCTTCGTGTTCTGCCAGCCGTGACAATCCGAGTTCGAGTCCCTCTTTCAGCCCGGAGATTGAAGCCTCACACCGACGTGGCGTTGGTGACACCGTGGTGATGTGGTTGAAAGACTGCCGAAAACCACCTAAAATCCAAAATTACTCACTCACTCACCATTATTTCACGACAGGGCCAGTTTAATATTTTGCATTAGAAGCTATTTTGGTTTGGTAAATTCTAAATATGGATGACCCAATAACCTGTCATTAACCCGCCAGCAGCAAATGATACCAATAATGATAATAATAATAATAATAATAGTTACATTATATTATCCAAGTAGATATAGAAATTCGTTTTCCACCCTTACAGGTGGTTGTCGCCGCAGTGCAGCACCAATACCCATTTTCAGCTGGGCCGACTGGGACGAGTGGAGTTTAGTACCTTATCCAAGAGTACAACACGGCGCGCCGCTAGCTGGGATCGAACCCGCGACCTAACTATCGTCGGAACACGAGTCCGACGCCTGTTGCTCACCGCGCCTCCACAATGGCTTTCTGTCTGTTACATGCATACTACAACCGACAACACTGTTTCTTCGTTTGTTTGTTTTTTAAACTTTTGCTCTTTCTGTCGGTCTCTAAAACGTCCAAGGGAATATATTATTTATGTTGGATCTGATGACATATCAAAGTGAAGAGGTAGATTAAAGGATATATTTTGAATAAAAATCATGTTGGTAAGCCAAACCTTTCCACTAAAATATTCACGACACACATGTCTTAATCAACAGACGGTTGAAATGTATACTCGTAACCTAATGCATGTTGGGTTAAAATAATACGCGATGGTGAGGATTTGGAAGGATGCGTCTATGAAAAAGCTTCTTGACATTAACAAAAAAATAGCCATTGAAATGGGATTGTGTTTTCCAATTCCTGCAAGACTTTCATTGATACTGACCAAACTGACCAGGACCCTGTTTCACAAAGCGATCTTAGCACTAAGTTTATCGTAACATCTGAAGATCAACTTTTTAAACCAGGGTTCAACCATCATTCCAGTTGATAAAACTATTTGAAGCTGCATAACATATTCAAAAATCATCCCTAGATTGTGTTGAGAAATATGGACCAATGTTTGTCACGTTGGTTTTAAAATTAACCGCGTCACTAAGACCGATCTTAACTCAGATCGCTTTGTGAAACAGGGCGCAGAAGGACACAATGAAGGGCTTACTGAAAGCGTACCAATTAACCTTAAGAAACTTCTAAGAACCATAATTAAACTTATAATACACATACATTAAACAGAACCACTGGTATACTGATCAGAAGAAAATGTAATCACCGCAGGTCCTGGCAACCAGCTGACACCATTTGTGCCACTACTACTGGCATGATACAACTTGTGATCCCTTATTTTTTCCAACAGTATATTATATGCTGTATTATGAGTATATTATTATGCATGGGTCGTGTGGATTACAAAAGTTTATGTCTCCCAAAAGTTTGGCCATGTGCAATTCACTTTTTCAAACATTGAGGGTCTAAGCATTTTTCGAGGACGCCTGCAACATTCACATATGAAAAATCTTGTTCCCCAGCCAGATACGATGTGTTTCATAATCCTGATTTTGGCGAACGGCGTGTTATCTACAAAACACCAGGACGTAATTCCAAAAGCAAAAACGAAGAAAGATCTGCATGAGGCGTTAATAAAGAAATATTTAGCATCAACATTCCAGCCAGCCATTCGAGATTTACATTAACGTCAGTGCCAGTTTAAAATCTGACTCCTAGAAAACAACATTAAAGGTTAACTTTGAAATATTATATCGATCAAGGTTGTCACTTGATGGTTAACAATTCAACATGCTCATCCTGTCAACATGTGAAATATATGATCATCACAATCATAACAACATCTTAATAGTTCGCGTTTACTTAAATGGAATGTTGACGTTTAAAGAATAATATTGAGTAACACCAACAATACAAGTTAGAAGAAAGCCGTATCCGAATACAAACATTTTCTTGGCCACAGGGAAGACATCGCCGAAGAAGATACTAATTTCTGCCTTGATCTTCAGCTTTCTTCTCCGATTTACCCAAAGCACGACGTAGTGTCTAACAGACTTGGAGTAGTAATACGTTGGTTTCAATTGATATTTAATTCGCGGTCACAGCAAATGACAATCTGCTCGTAGAATAAGAGGGAGACTCTCACAATGTCCGCTCTGAATACTTAATCGTTTTGTCGAACAAAAATTAGTTTTTGCTTGCAATCAAATCATTTTCCTTACAACGTTTTCTTTCAATCCGTTGCAGTTGCCGCAACCATCATTGATCAAAGACGTTTCATCTTGTTTAAAAATTTCAATGAGTTTTCAAGGAAGGCAAAGGGTGGTTTTCCGTCTTAAAAAGTAGGTGTGGCTGGATCCATAGCTGCATCCTACAGGTAAACATTTAAGCGGACCTCTATTCATTTAGGAGTTTGCTTTAAGGGGCCTTTAATCTGCCAGAACCACGCTGCATTATGTCATAGTACGGCCTTGCTCTCGTAACCTCCCGAAGTGTCGAGAAACAAAAGGGAGGTCTGTGCCCGGGGTCACAAGGTTACCACCTAGTGTCATCACACAACTGTCAAAGACTTCGAATTTTTCTCTTTCAGAAAAAAGCAACAATTGAAAGCTTTTCTGCTTTACCTCCCGAAGTCTAATTAGTATAATGTCTGTCATTGAATGAGTATTATTGTAGAATTCGATATTATGCTATTTACTAGCTGAAGATTGTTCAACAAGTCGAATTATGTAATAAGTCCTATATAAACATGTACATCGTATATCTACATGAGTGATTATTCACAATTTTTCATATAAGCACCACAGTAATTGAATGGTTTGTATTTTTCTTCTGAAACACTAAACAAATATCACCCTTAGAATGTGTACGGTCTACTATGAACCATATTTGTTTTTAAGTACGTAAATATGGTTTCGTTCTGAAAAAAATAGCGTAAGTAGTGAATAAGGAGAAGATGTCTTATGGATGATGACTTGTAGAAGTCATCATCCATAAGACATCTTCTGCTTATTACGTTAATGACTTTTAAATGCCACTTAAACAACAAGTAGTGAATATCATGACATACCAGCTCAAACGTCTGGCTTCACGGGTAAATATTGCAGAAACATATAATTTTGTTTTCGGCCCTTAATTTTTTAACTTAAAGATCAAAATCAGGAACAGAAACACCTGAGAATGAGAAAATGTGAGTAATATGTTACATTGATGGTAACAAGTTTCACAACTGCGTCCTTGCACCAAGTTATTTAATAAAAGGCGTTCTCTTCACGGTTCCTCTTCAAGAATGCTGCTCTTAAAGATGTACTTTAGACCTTAGGTGATCAATTACATACGGCAAGCCATCAAACAAAAGCTGATAGAGTCATTCTTCACACTCATACAAGTTTGGGCGCGTGTCAATCTTGAAGGTGCAAGTCAGTGGACATTATGCTACTGGGGAAATAACGAGTGTCAGTGAAACAGAACGAAGCTGCTTAAAAGAATGCATGCATTGTTAGGGACACTCTAGTTAATAATGATGCCTCTTGTGACTCGTGTTCTCAGTACTTAATGATGATGTTTGAACTGAAATCGATTGTTTGGAACGATTTTATTTGTAAAAGCTTTCGTGCATTTTACATACCTGCTCTCTCAGGTTCTCAAAATGTCTCCACTTGAGGTTTCGGGCTGAATGTCCAGAGTGGAATAGGACATATGCCAAATACTTGTTGAAATGGTTATATATTTGCCTAAAATGAATTATTTTGGGTTGAATGAACGAGAGGGACATTTCTAAACTTTTGATGTAATTTTGTTGCAGGTGAATGTTATGTTTTAGACTTCAGCCTTTGATGGTGCATCCAACATTTGTTACATTGTAAGATGGCAATACATTCAACTTAGATATTTCTATATTATTATCCATAAGGGAAAAGAGAACAAGGTAACATAACTTTTTTATGTCCACCTTGAGGTACATAACACCTTAACGCAATCTGATTGGTCAATATACGACCTTGACACAGCGACGAATAGTTTTCAGTGATTCTTCCTCGGATGAAAATTGACGATGACAGTGTCACACGTGAAGTTACCAGCATGAATTAACACTTGTAATTTACAAACGCTTTGAATTTAGCTTCAATATTTTGATCGTTGATTAAAAGTTATAAACCAAAAGGTGTTTGTCATGGAACATATATATATATATAGTCTTTGACATGGCAACCAAAACGAGGTAATAGGCGCATATGAATAAATAATATCATATTACAAGTAGTCTATTGCAATTGTAATGTAGCATGAAGATTCGGTGCAAATCCTGAAGTATTATCTGGAAAGGTGCGAACGGCAGGGCCAGATGCATTGGAGGTTTGCCCGTCAATCCCTTTGACTCGGAGAGTTGTACCACCACTGTGATAATGTCAGAGCTTAAAACACAAATCACGTTTAGGGAAGGTTACGTAACAATTACGTGAATTGTGGTCGGTATCCAGCATGCAAATTACCTCTGGAAGAGGGACGTGCAAACAATGGTGAATTATCACTGATGTGCAAGGAACATGTTAATCTAGAAGGAAACAAGAGTGTTATTAACGAAACTAAATGTTTGTCGCCATATTGGAGGATATTTGACATTCTTTAGAAGCAGGTCTTAAAAATGAGGTGCACTTCTTATCAGGTGTACTCTATCGGGACCTCTTTTTGGCCTTACAAACACAAGAGATGTTGACATGGTTCATCAAAAACAAACTGAATCTCTATCTTTTACGTCTCTAAAACGACATGCTTTTATAAACATGAGATTTTAATCATGTCCATGAATCATGAAGCACATTGATGTTTTTGTATTTATTGGAAAGGACAACTTATCAAGGATTTTAAACGTAACATCATGCTTAGGGTCTTAAAGCAAGTTTACCGATGTTCATTTTTGTTTACAATCTTTTTGAAATTTTACTTATATGCGAATTGCACATAAATACCGACATGCACTTTACATTACCAATATTCACAGAGATGGACACATAATGTATTACATCGTCACAGTGCACTGTTATTGAACGTCCGATTTTTGTAGACGTCGCTTCATCTGGTTTTGGGACAAATCAGCGCAAAAATGTTTTACACTATTTGATTGCAAGATTTTTATCTTCTATAGATAAACCTTTTCCGTGGCAAATATTTGGAACAAGGTTTCCGGAACTTGCGGTAGGGTAATAAACTTGCCACTCTTATATTTTTGCTGGCACGTTTAGCATTCCATGTGCACTTTCCTGACAGTACAAAGCATTTGAGCAAATGTAGATCGTCTTGTATATCCGATTCTATACTGTATAAATAAAAACAAACATTCTTGGTGTACAACAACATTTATTTAGACCAGGTTCTCCACTACAACTCTCCTTCGCTTGTCCATTTCAATTAACCCAGTGACAAATCAGGAGCCGGTCAAATATGGACCCGCGTTCCTGTATCAATATGACTTCATGCACCTCAGTCAAGTAAATCCACGTGACGCAAGCCACGTGACCCCTGTTCACACCTTGACGTATGCAAATATGGACGTAATGTTCCAAACGTGACATTTTGACAAATTCGTGTTGTAAGTAACGTATCGGTCAAGTGAATTCGGAAAGGTCAGTTCATTGGCAGGGCAATGACAATGCCGTTTTAACGCCCTGAGACGTAAGTGCAAGATATTTAAAGTAATGCAAGAATGTGACTGCACTGAAAGCCATGATTCTATTGTTGTCTAACTGTCAATGCACGACCACCGTTACGACCAGATTAAAGAAACCATAATTGGCCTTTTTTTTGCATGTTGATTCTGATAGTAAGGGATGAGAACTTCCAGTTGAGTCTTCGAAATCATATATACATGTATATATAAAAGAGTTTGAATCTGTATTTTGGTCCAAAATATTATTAGTGTTTCCTTAAAACGTAAACCTTGCATGTAGACTTAACACAACCTATTTCGTCGTTTCTCTTTGAGAGGGCCTTTTCAACCAGTGGCATCAGTAGAGGGTGCGCAGGGGCGGACCGCACAATGTGATTGGGGGGGGGGGAGGGTTGTGACACCAAAATATCTGCCTAAAATTATTCTTTTGTAATTAAAAGATGTTATTTTAATTTTGCTATGTGTTTTGTGTCCCAACTGATGTCCCACTTTTACGTTGCCTATGACTGACAGATCGCTATATGAATAGTCATCGTTCAACTTACATGTAATTCAATTTTATCGATCACAAATCATTAATTATAAAACATTAGCCAGTTTAAATGTCAACTCATGATTCCTTACCTTATTGTATTTAACAGTAAATTATGTTTTGAATAAACCTGGTTACACATACAAATAAATGAATAATCGGATGCACCCATAGTTACATAAAATAAATTCATTAAACGGTAAACGACACTTCAATGACATGTGTCTATTTCATAAGTAAAAAACACATGGTTGTTACTCAACATAAAAACAATCACTATTAAAACACGTCTAATGTTTGTCATATAATAACATTATTGATAATATTTATTGGAACAACAAGCTTCGTACTTGGGGAACAGAGCCGTTGTATCTGGAACGTCAATGCAATGGCGTCATTTGATGATGCTGTATTTCCTTAAACCGAGGGCTGGGTTTGATAGGATTAAATTACCGGATCGTTACATTGAGTGCTGTATGCAAGGTATGCTTATCAAATACTTCTCCCACCCACCACACCTACAACCTGGCGTATTTGTATATGTGGAAACATCTCCCTAATGTAACTCAAAACCATGCCAGATATCAGCCTGGTATTTCCTGGACACTTGTGAAAGTGTGAATCTGACATGATCTATCTTGTTTCTCGAATAAAGTCTGTAGACATGTTCCTTGCTGACAATGTGGATCATTTGTTCAGGCTTAACTCTGCTATGTCATCAACGACACCAATCTTTTCCACTCCTCTTTCATGGCTGGCAAGACATGCAGTGAACATGAGGCATTACTTTGCCTTCTTCATTCCAAGAGCTCCTGCTAGATCCCAGAATCAACATGATGGTCAAAGACTGGAGAAAGTTTGACCAATGAAACTGAGGAATCAATACGCGACAACGAGCTGGACACTCCCCGTTACAGGAAACTGTTAATACAAGATACATTCTGTTTCTTTAGTGCCCGGATGATGACATCATTCACAGATCTGAGAGTCTCTTTACATCTTTGATCTCACAATGGACGTTGTCCGAGGGGTGATTAATACGTTTTGAGCTTCACTAAGGTAGAATCCCTTCTTTTCAGTTTTTCAAGATCACATGCCCGTGATTGCATTGACTGCAAGTTATAGCAACGGAATCAGTAGTTTGTGTATGTACTTCCGAACTGTCTATGCTCACAAGAAAACAGTTAATAATTTGTCAGTGCCCGAAGTTCAAAACGTATTGATCCCCCAAAACTCCCCCACACCCTCACCCCGTCAGTAATGGAAATGTTTCGTTTTATTATAATGGACCTTTTCTTCACGCAATCGATAAACCTAAATATTCTCAACAAAGGCACATGACCGCTTCTACTTTTTGAAACAATAGTCAATCAAGTTGTTTTTCTTTGCGTTCGTCCGGTTAATTAAAAGTACACTATCTGAATTATGCTTCTTGAATAAAGAAAGAACACAAGTCTGTTTCAATTATTTTAAACAAGGTCTAATCCTCGTATATTGCAAGAGATCCAATACGAGACTGACGATTCTCTAAAATTTATTTATCTTTAGGACACACTTTTTTCAGGAAGTACGAGCTGGGTCTCATGTCTCTCCTGCTCAATTGCAGACCATTCACAGACTTCCCAATTTCAAATAAAACCAATGGCAGAGCTTGTTAGAGAGACAAATGATAAAATCAGAAGATGTATGAGTTGTGTAGCTGTTCAATTGACGTGATATCAGATGTCGTGGCAATTAAAATGTCAAGAGGATAAACATCAAATGTTTATAACGATTGGTTGGAAAATAGTTTTGGTCATCATTGCTTACAACGTTGTTTCAAGTGTCGTATTGTTCTCTGTATGAAGCCAATGTCATTTGATGGCTTATAAATACGACATTTTGCCCTGTCTACCTGGTACACTTGCCTAGACTTTTGATAACTTACGCCTAAGGAATTTAAAGGAAGATTTAAGGAAAACCAAGAAGGGAAAATGATAAGCTACCGCAAAGTTAATCACTCTTTACTTAACCAGGAATTTTATTTTTCAATCTGAATAAAACCGATCATGGTTGGTTTTTGCACAAGTCAACTGGGATCGAGGTTGACTCGTGCAAAAACGAACCAGGATCGACGTTGACGTGTGCAAAAACGAACCAGGATCGACGTTGACTTGTGCAAAAACGAACCAGGATTGACGTTGACTTGTGCAAAAACGAACCAGGATCGACATTGACTTGTGCAAAAACGAACCAGGATCGACGTTGACTTGTGCAAAAACGAACCAGGATCGACGTTGACTTGTGCAAAAACGAACCAGGATCGATGCTGACTTGTGCAAAAACAAACCAGGATCAATTTTAATCAGATTGAATTTCCAAAGTAAATTTCGGGGAATGTAAATACTCTTCAAGGTCGTAGTCAGACCATACAATCATAAGAGGCAGTAACAAAGGCAAAGTAACAGTGTTTAAAAATAAAAAAGCTACTATCCCATATCAATATTTTACTCAACTGACACAAAATCAGAGGAGAAAGTGACCAAAGCAAAGTACAAGTTGTGTTCTTGTTGTTTATGAAAAGCAATTTTCCTATGTTCAGTCCAACTATTGAAGGGCCACTTACTAGAAAAGATATAATATGGTACTTTGCAGGTGTGGCTTTCGCAGCAGTTAGGTGAAATATCCATAATGGTTGATAATGCTTGATTATTGACATTTTGTGTTGCGACTTGCTGATAACAATACATGCTAAAATTTAGTACTTTAAAACCGTCTGGAAAAGTAAAAAAACACATAAACGTACCATGGGTATAAAAAAAACAACGAACAAACGCAGTCTTCTTTTCATGCAAATACACATTTCCTCATTTTACAAAATAATAATTTATCAGTAACATTCAGTTACTTATCTACCGATCATAATGACTTTGGACAATTATATAGGTCAATACACTAACCCTTCAATAGTTGGCTGAGTATATATCAACATTTTTGCATAACCGACCCAAAATCAAAGGGAGTCTGCCTAAATCTTCTCCGCCTTCACCCTAATGTCCAAGACTGTGAATATACTGTGTATGAGAAAGCTCAGATAAGAGTTTCGACAAGAAGCACCGTGACGACCTGCAGAAACGTTAAGTGAGGAGTCTTAGCCGGACCATGACAATGGCTACGTGGCCGTGTGAGGCGATAATGAAGCGGCCTCTTTCTATTTATTCAGAAGCTCCCGAGTTGACACTCGAGACTGGACTTCGTTGTCCTAGCGGGTGGGGACAATCATTGAGAAAATAGCAGTTTGATTACTTCCGGGGATGTCCGAGGAGCTCTGGCGTCATTCAGAAGAACTGTTTTAATCTTTACAGTTTGATACTATAATATTGGCTAAAGAAAATCGAAATTAAACGAGTGTTCAATGTTTGCGGGCAAATATCAAAGCGGATTTTAACATACATTGTTGATGTTGTGTCCAGTGAATATCTACAACACTCCCCATAGGTGTTCTTTTCTGTTAGCTAAAGAACATTACTAGTTTAATTTCAAAGTACATCTGTCATGTTTCAATGTCCATAAGCTCTGCAACTGAGATATATAATATATATAGGTATATAATTAAGTCGAAGAAAAGTTTAGCTGAACAGTTGACATCGCTTGCAATTATAATCTATAGACTGTCGATCAAAAGAAAGTATTTTGTGATACAAACCTTTTACTTCGAAGGTATAAGCATTAGACAAGATTTCAAAACTGATATACACAATAAATGTCATCATGATAGTTCTCAAACAGTATTAGGGAAACATTTTTATGACAAAAAAAAAAGTTTCGGTACACTTTCTTATGATCGCCAGTTTATGTCATGAAATAAGTTATCAAAAGAAATGCAAAGCCTATCTAAACAGTACATATATATACTTACTTATATACTAATGTACTTTAACCAGTCTGAAGATGCTGTAAAGCAGCAGAAAGCGCTTACTGGAATACACTGATCTTGCAACCACTTTGGATTGTGTTTTTTCTCATAAAAAGCGCACTGAGCAATCATTCATGTTTGTAGAACTGCGCTATACAAAAATACTTATTAAATGTCCTTACGTAAAAATTGCTTTTATAACTTACATGTTTGACAAGAATTTTACGTTGTTGGTACACTCTTTAGATTATTTTTGCTGTGTAGGCCAACTCTTCCCTATTGTCCGACAGTCCAGTAACATCACAATGCGAGCGGGGTGCTGACCGCATTGATGACACCATCAGAGAGGGTGACACCCAAATGACTATCTCTACACTTAGGTAATTTAAAAGATTTAAAGGTGTACTTTTAAGTGAACTTTTTTGTTTGCCTTTTCAAATATTTTTCTGGTTCTGCAAAGGTATCAATTAGGAGGGCGGGGTGGGGTGACATCATGAGCCACCAAACCGGGTGACACCAGCCGTGACGTCACTCCGACAGTCCAGTAGTCCGACGACTCATTAGTCCGACAATACAGTGTTCCCAGTTGTTCACGTATAGGGCCATGTGTAGGTTCAGTTTACGGCTAAGGTAAGAATATGATAAGAGATAGAGCAGGGCTTAGAGCTAGAAAGAGCATAACCATATGGCTACCGGACTACCGTGTCCCACCCGTGTAGGACATCGGCCTATGTACAAAAATGGCAACAGTAATGCAGTGGCATTCCTATAGCCAATACACAACTCTTTATATTTATGCATAACGGGTTCCTTGCGCCTATAGGCTCTATTTGATATTTACATGAATAAACATTGAGAGACCTCTCTATGCATAAATATTAAGAGAGGTCCATGAAGGTTTATCAGGTCGGGTTACTGCTAACGATAACAATCTATTTATGATGTTGCTCTCTGTACGCAACTCTGTACGTCACCCATTTTTGCAGAGCTTGTGGCAAATACATTGAACTTGTGTTGTGTAAGTACATTTATACGTTAAACTGTCTTGCTGAGGCGGCTGCTGTACATTAGAAACTTTAAAACACCTATCACTGAAATCGTAGGACTATGAACTGTCTTTGGGATTGTCCAGAAACACGTGTCTCTTCCTCGATTTTATATAAATAGACCTACTGTCACCATAAGGCCGGAGTGATTACGAGACGCTATAAAATTCGCCCTTTTGTGCTTGTTTTGAAATAGTTTAGGTGAAGTGGGTGGTATGATGATTTGGAGGGTCTGGTCTGAGTGTCATAATTATCCACTTGAGTGTCATGACCGGGTGGTTACTAAATGTGTGTTGGCCAAGCCCGGTAGCTAAACAAACTCCACGTATTGTGTGGAACAGGTAAGTGTCACATCAGCGGGGAGATACCCTGGATTATTGTGTATGTTCTTCGTGAGGGCGTCCACCTGTGTATCTCTGTATGAACTAACTGACCAGAAACGTTCACTGCACGTTATCGCTCTATAATATATACAACACTAATAACTCGTGTTCAATTAATCTTTCAGCATAACATTTCACATCTGGACTGATAACTAACTTTGAGATGTATTTCTCAGCAGATTTGTGGCGTGTGTATTTTGCAAACATTTCATTCCACGACCATGACACATAGTACATACTTTTATTTATGACGTAACTTCTATAAGCGGTGTTGCCAGACTGGGGTTTAAGGTTTCACTGATCACTGATGATATTATGCATATTATTGGAGACAGGCAATCGTACAAAGGGGGGAATGACATTTGGACATGTAGCGAAAAGGTGCATGGAGCAAAAACGTTATACACTGTTCTATAAAACAGTATAACCACGGAGTGGTAGAGAAAAAAAGCTTAGTTGGTCGTGTGTTTTACAACCTTGTGCCTGGGTACCCGTCAGGAACGAAGCCAATCAATATAGGACCGTCAAGTTCTAAAACGTCATATAACGTCTACCTGTTTGGTGCATGCAGCGTAGTGAAAGCCATTAAAACATTCTATTTTTATGCATTTTTACATATATGTTTTTTAAATATTATATAATACTTATGACAAATGAAAAGACATGAAATAGCTTGAACCTGTTTGCTAAATAGTTTCATGCAATCATTGTTTCAGCAACAATGTTGTCATCCAACTTTAAAGGTTTATGCTGCATAATATACACTGACGTCCAAAAGAAAGGATACAGAGTAAAATGATAACAACTTAACCTTCACCAACTCCTGTTTTGTGTGTCACCGTTCATCAAAAATGTTCTTAAATTCGTGGAGTTTGCCTGACATCGTGCTGAAACAACACTCTCTTGAATAAATATCTTTGTTTTTCTTCAGTCATATCTGAGAGGTTTTGTATAGTTTCCTGTGGATGTTAGTATAGGGCATCTTTTTTTCAGTTGAAATGAAAATTTTGAATCAACTAAAGATTTGAGAAAAGTTCTTTAGATGATTTAAGTTAGAAACATGTATGCGGCATGTGAATAAATGTACCGCGAGAGGTCTTAAATAGGCTATGCCTGATGACCGATCGTTTTCGCCTTTTGAGTGAAATAAATATTGTTTAAACCAAGTTAGAAACAGACCTGAAACCCGACGGCTCAATTAGATAACGTTTGAAAACTCGCATATAGTTTCTCATTAAAATTATCAACATCATTTCATTAGTAACGTCAATAGCAGAGACGTGTTTTCTGTACACGAACGCATACCAATACGTGTAAGACCATGTGGAAACATATAATGAAATGCCGGGTCGTAGCGTGTGCATTTTTCCAAAGAATTCAGCATTGATCGGGGGTGAATATTTGGGGCAGCTTCGCGTTATTTCGGTCTTACCTTAAACGTAAATTATTATAAATATGCTGAAGGTTAGTTTGTTCCGTGAGTTTCTAGGCGACAAGCTGTGCTTTAACTTATTAACCTCGTGTAGAAAAAATGTTCGTGCAAAAGACACATGACAGAAGCTCGCCTGGGTCCAGATCAAACATAACCCGAATCAATAAAATCAACAGTGAGCTGGATTCCAGGCTAGTGAGCAGCAACTGGGGGCCAGCAAGGATATACACTGACTCCTTCTTTGTTCTAAGGATATGCATATTGACTTAAACATGTGTTGTCGTCTAGTGACAAACAAACCCAAAAATCTATCTGTTGTTCTGTGCTATGATTTACGTAATTCTACAAACAAACACTAAGCCTAATTCAATAAACCACACAACGAAATTCAACTTTTAAAAACATTGTGACAACGCATCTTGTGGCTATTGATTTAGTAATCGTTGATTTATGTAAATTTAAATCGAATGTTCAAATTTTGTTCTTGTATAAATTTGCTTTCTCAAAGCTTAATACGTCGGGGATGAGTAAGCTTATGTTTGATAAAA
>JAUELE010091066.1:0-14935 GCA_031471655.1 Diodora aspera
TCTCTCGTTAATGAGAGGGAAATGATGCGAGCTGCTGAGTTCTGAATCTTCTGAAGCTTAAAGAGTTGCTTGTTGGTGATTCCAAATAGAAGGCTATTGCAGTAGTCCAGTATTGAGAGAACTAGCGTTCTGGCTAAAATTGCTGCACTTTCAGTAGTAATGAATTTTCGAATTGAACTGATTATCCTGAGATCATCAATGCACAACATGGTACCAAATGTGAAAAAAATCCTTAAAAACTCAGTTCTTGTAAAATCTCATTATAATCAAGTTGTGACCTTAAAAGCTAGGTCAATGTCAATGTTTTTGTAGACCAGTGTACAGAATATGAATGAAATCAATCAGGCAGCTCTTGAGCAACATCAAAAGTTAGTGTTCAGTTGCACATGACTTTGAAAGTCAGGCCAAGGTCACTGAAATCGACTGTGGGTCTGGCATTGAAGCTGAAATTGTGACTAAATATGAGAGGAATCAGTCAATTTGTCCTCTAGATATCGTGTCAAAGTTGTGACCTTGAAACTTAGGTCAAGATCATCATAAACGACTGGTGTCAAATATGAACAAAATCAGGCCATTTGTTCTTGAGATATCATGTTAACACCAAAATTCCGCGTTGTTGCCCATAACCTTGAAGATTAGGCCAAGGTTGCCAAAATCTGGATATTTAGGTCAAATATGACGGAAATATGAACATTTGATCTTGAGATATCGCGTTAAAACTAAAATTACACAACTGCCTACAATGGCCTTGGAAATAAGGTCAAGGTCACTGAAATCAACTGGTATCTGTGCATTTCCAAGCTAGAGCTTTGTGTAAAATAAGAACAACAATGTAACCAAAAATACCATAACACCAAAAATACCAATTGCCGATGACCTTGAAAATTAGGCCAAGCTTACAAAATTCGACTGCCACTTGCACATCCCTAAAGCAGTCCAGCATCCATCCCCAGGCTCTCCCAGCCAGGTTACTTCGGTAACATTCCTGGCAATATAGCTGTCAACACCACCACCTTAGGAGCCGGTCATCCCACTAGGGGCAAGAACTGCTGATGCAATAACACAGCCACCCTGTCACCTTATCTTCTTCTTAATCTTAATATATTCCAGATGGTCAGTGAGCTTGCTTTTGTGAACAAACTTAGAGATTTCAGTTTGCAGAGATACAGCCAGTCTGTCTTCCAGACCCTACAAAGATAATGGAGCCTGCCCAAATATAGATATTTAGCAAGTCTAGGATTTCTCAGCTTTAGAAATTAGGAATATCACTGGGCTCCTTTTCTGGTTTTAGTATTTTAATATTTTAAGTAAAAAAATTTTTAGATTAATATTTCTGGGACTAAATGTAAGTCTAAGATACAGTGAATGTAACAGAGTGCCAACTTGTCGTGTCAAGTTTTGGAGAAGTTCAGTGATTAGTATCAAAAAGATCCAAGTGCAGTTTGGACAATATTGTTCATATAATGAATAAAACCTGCATCTATATTGTATAAAGTTTCAAACTACTATGTTTCAAAAACTTAACAAATAATGAACCAATGTCAACACGAGTCTAGTGCAGTTTTCAATGTTGTTTCATTTGTTTTAGTAAATAGGCAACTGTATGTCTGCAATAGGGGACACTATGATAATATGCTTTCTTATTGCATTAGGAAATGCCAAACTAATAATAACAAGCAGACAGAGTCAGTAATATCCCCTGACATGGGGCTGGAGATATTGATATGAATGAACCATCTCATATTTACTGCAAAAGGACAAAGAAAATAAGATGACACATTTGGATACATAATGTATCAACAATGTGGGATTCAATGGCGAGATAGCTCGCTCACTAAGGTTTATGAATAAAATGAATGTTTCAGAAATTATGGTCTGAAAACGAGCTTTAACTTTTAGACAGAGTCAACCTTAATTTCGAATATAAAAAATACCCCATAAAACATAATATATAAATCCATTGTAGTGAAAGGCAAAACTAGATTACTTGTCTGAAGTACACACAATGTTTTAACAAACAATCATTGGTTTCACAGTAATGGTCCAATAACAAAGCATGCTATGAAAATAAAGTTCAAATTGTTGCCCAAGAAACTGAAAATTGAACAATTTGACATTATTCCTAGTAGCAAAAAGCAAAACGAGGCCACTAGCCTGATGTATCTACAAATGAAGGTTCATAACTTATAGTCCAGAAAGGAGCCTTATCCTATTTTACATAAACGGAAAGCACAGCATAGGTCATGAAATATATTCTGTTCTAGAGACGTCTGGGGACGGGAAAATTTTCAAAATTAACATGCAAAATAATTGATTTTCAGCCCATTCCATGACTTTTCATAATATTTTAGGACTGTTTGGAGTTAACATAGCAAACAAAATTAAAAGGGCGAGATAAAAGGGGACATGTGCCCCCTGTGAACCTCCCTGGATCCGGACCTGATAATTTAATAACACAGGACTGACTAACCCAACTAATGCAGCGACATCTCCACCCTTTAACTAATCCTTTTTTAATCCATGTAGTATGAAATATGCACATGGCTCCTCTTAGCACTCAGCCTTAATTTACAATGGTTATTTTAAACCATTGATAATTAATTAACAAAAACGCATTTTAAAAACATTTTAAATTATTGATTAAAGTTTGATTAAAGTATTAAAATTCCATTTTGTGATTCAAATGTTGATACACTGTTTGCTGTAGACTAACATTTACATGTAGTTCCAGAAATATTAATCTACAAAAATTATTTTCTTAAAATACTAAAATACTAAAACCAGAAAAGGAGCCCAGGGATATTCGTAATTTCTGGCTGAGAAATCCTAGACTTGCTAAATATCTAGACTTGGGCAGTCTTCATTTTCTTTGTTTGCTTTAGGGTCTGGGAGACAGACTAGCCTCTCTGGTGTTCTATGGCACATGACGCTTCAGTCAGATATCACCGTTGTTTTAATTGCTCTGGACAAGTGGCATGTACCATGACACAAGGTACACGGCTCCTGTTTAGAGGCAGGGTCACACAGGGGGCGCGGAGCTCATTTTGAGCAAACACCGGCGATGGATGGATTTGACCTTTGGATCAAATATAAATGAAATCTGTTGATTTGTTCTTGAGATATTGCGTTAACACCAAAATTACATACATGTAATTGCCCATAATATTAATGCCCCTAACATTAGGTCAAGGTGACTGAGATCGACTGGTCTCCATATTAAACCTTGGCGCCAAACATGAATGATATGTTCCTGAGATAACACATAAAAACAGCCGAGACGGACAAATAGATGTCATTTGATTCTTTGTAACTGTTACCACAATTTGTGAAAAACAAATCCAATATCCCTATCAACAGTTGAGAAGTATATGTTTACACTTCGTGGACTCAAGTCTGTAAAGGTGTAACTTCTCAATCGATTGAGGCAGTTGATATAACTGTCTTAAAACTACAGAATCATGGAAATATTGAATTTTTTAAAGGAGAATATCAGAAAATTATTAAACTTGGCTTACATAAAATACTAATATTATTCATGCAAAAACGGTTATTAAACCGGCAAAAAAGCCTGAAGAATCGAGCGTTCCGAGTAGCGACGGAAATATCCGACAGTTAATTAGCAGTGAGCAGGTCACGTGTTCCTATGTCACACCCGCTTTACTTCTATTGTAAGTAATGGAGACTTTAGATAGCGAACAAGACGTGGAATACGAAGAGATTATGGAGTGTCCACACGTGGATTTCAGATAACACACAGCCATTACAGTTTGAACGACTGACAAGTGAAGTAATTGACTCTTCAAGTGATGAATCGGAAAAATTTACATGATTAAAAGTCACATGAAAACTGAAAAGGATCAAACAGATCCAAACTCCTACCGCCCAATTTCTCTAATCTCAAATTTAGGTAAATGCATGGAGATAATTGTAAACAATAGGTTAACCCATTATCTCAATTGCAACAATATACTTAAACATGACCAAAGGGGTTTCACAAAGGTGCATAGTACAAGAGATCACCTAGCCAGGTTACGTAACGATATCTTCTGCTGTATTCTTAGACTTTTCAAAAGCCTTTGATATGGTATTGCACAATGGTCTAATTCAAAAAATATTTAGTAAATATATACTGGGTAATATTGTTAACTTCATTCATAGTTTTCTTACAAACCGCAAACTAACAGTCGGTATAGGCCAAACACTTTCAAACGAAGAGGAACTACAAAATGGTACTCACCAGGGCAGAAAATCAGCCCGACCCTCTTCAATATAATGGTCGATGACATTTTCAATAACATAAACCCTATAATCAACACATCCAAATTTACGGATGGCAGTGCCATGTGGATCCGCTCACAATCGCTAAACCAAATCCAAACTCTACTGCAAAGTGTCCTTAACCAAACAGCCACATGGGCTGCACAATGGGGCTTTAAAATAAACTTAAGCAAAACTGTTGGTGTGTTCTTTAAACACCCTAAACAAGTCACACCAAACATAACACTAAAATTTAATAACCAAAAGATAAAATTCTTAAAACCAAACCAAATTTCTAGGACTGGTATTTGACCAACACCTCACTTGGGAGCCCCATGTAAATCAGTTAGTAATCAGGTTGTAATAAAGATGTCAACCTCATGAGGACCATTTCAGGCACCAGCTGGGGAGCAAGCGAAACCACACTACACACCCTTTACACCACTCTAATACGGGCTGAAATAGACTAAGGCTCCCAGGTGTACAATGCCCTTAAGCCACAGCTATCACAAAAACTAAACTCACTTCAACCCAAAACACTCAAAATCATCACACGGGCAGCTCCTGGTACCTCCTTAACTTCTCTCCTCAGAGAAACAGGAGAAATACCCCTGGATCTTAGACAGGACCAGCTTACAGCCCAATTCTGGGCTGTTGCGGGTCATAACCCACTCATAAAGGAGGTTGTCACACAAGCACAAACAAACAACCCACGCACTCCAGCACTCATTAAAAAATAGGCAAAACTCCTATAGGACTTACAATTCACCTATTACATCAAAACCTAAACATACAAAATATACAACCACCAACAAAACCACTTAAAACTAAATATACCCACAAATTCTTCATGT
Source organism: Diodora aspera (assembly GCA_031471655.1). NCBI lineage: Eukaryota > Metazoa > Mollusca > Gastropoda > Lepetellida > Fissurellidae > Diodora > Diodora aspera. The sequence goes on from JAUELE010091066.1 coordinate 5,112, forward strand.
CAATTCCACATCAAACAAACGCGCAGTTCACTTCTTGCTAAACACTTAACACTGCAACACATTAACACATACTACCCCAAACACTGCCACACTTACACAGATAGATCTATGGATCCACTCACCCAGTGCACCGGGTACGGGGTACACATACCACACCAAACACAAATAAACAATCGCATCAATAACTCACAATCCATATACACTGCTAGGCTAACGGCCATACTACACGCTCTCCAATGGGCACTAAACGCAACGCATACACACTATACCTAATACTTTCTGACTCACTCAGCAGCCTAAAAGCAATCCAAAATAGAAAATACTAAAAAAAAACAATTAATCAAAAACAATCTGACAAACTTACCAAGCACTGCTACAACAAAAACAAATCAATCACTTTAACCTGGGTACTTACCCATACAGGTATAAATGGTAATGAGCAAGCCGATTTGCTCAAGCTAAATTAGGTGCAAACAGACCAAATATAACTGCCCCAATACCTTATATGAAAGCCGAAATCAAAGCTATTATTTAACGACAAATAAAAGCCAAATGGGTCATAACTATACTAACAATAAACCCAGCTGCCATAAAACAATACAACCAAAACCAAAAAGTAAAATTCAACAATATCACCCCAATGTCCACACGGACGCAGCCATTACAAGGCTCAAACTGGGTAAAACTAAATTCTCAAACCCAATTCAAACACTAAACTGTGCCCACTGCAAGACACTTTGCACTATAGAACACGTACTTATTCACTGCACTGTTCACTGTAATATTTCTCCCTTAGAGTCAGTATGAGTCACATACAAAAAGAACATGCCATTCGTCTTCGACATAGAACATGCCTCTTATTTTACAACGATCACAGTACCTCTCATCATAAATTACATTTTCATATTTACCAGTCATATCTAGCAGTTTCCACTGCTAACTTAAAGTTATGACATCGAAACCTGGAGTACCTCTCTGTAGTGTATCCAATAACGATTTAAACATATGGTAATGATGACATTTACTGCTAGTTGATAATCAAGCTCTCCAATCCTGTACGAGGTTGTCGTGTAGCCTTTGCTTAAACAAGTTAGTGAACACATTCACATTTCCAACTTCTTGGCTTAACTAACCATAACCAAAACCATATCGGAACAATAAATTATATCCTTTACCTAAGCAGTCCATGTAACACGACCAGCATCACTGAGTGTTTTCAACATAATATAACATTGCTTAGATAATCTGTTGTTTGGCAAGTATAATAATCTACACCAGTATTTGATTAACCTTGTAGTATATACATACTGCAGTGAAACTCGGCAACACTCACCAAGAACCATGTTGTTACAGGTAGATTTGCCAACGTTTTTCATATGTAACAGATATGTATTCGAGAGAGCGTTTTTAACATGAAGGAGCTAAATTCATGGGGCAGAGAACACTGACAAAACGACACGTGGGTTGGAAAAGAATAAATAATATTACATTTGTATCGTTTATTTTGGATGTCAGCATAAATGAAAGTATAAAATTTGGGATCCAGGCAATACACACCATCACTAAGCCTCACTCTGTCAACAAAAACAGACAGTTTATTTGAGTAAAAGGGTCCTAGCGCCATAATACAATCAACAGCATTTATCAATATCTTCGCTGCGCCTGGCTTTTTTATGTACAACTCAATCATTTTCACAGCAAGCAGTCTCTGAGTGTTCGTACATTTATTAAATACTGACAGAGGTTTACTACCATATCATAATTAGTATTTGACATGAGATTCATAAACGCATTAATGTGTGCATATATAGTTTGGGAGGTATTTGCTCCCAATGCCGTGATAGGCATGGTGTGCATGAGAATTAAAGATCCTGTCAACTGAGAATTTGTCTCTGAAGTAGTGGGAAAATGTTAAAATGATATCACCTCACGAGTTTCTTTAGATCAGCATTGTGCTGATGGTCATTTTTAAAAAATCGCTTGAACAAGGTATTTTAGAACTTACTGAAGGCACAAAAGTAGGTTTCACTCCCTTCTTGAGAATCAGCTCCAAGTCCATATCTGCTAGGAACGGATGTTTCCGGAGAGCCGACAGGGTAGAAAGACGTTGGTTGGGGTCAACTTCCAAGAGCTGATGAAGATATATAATAGGAGTTGGCCATCATAACATTAAAAAATGTTTACATTCCATACATGGTCAAGAGTAATAAATTTGGTTTGGTTTCATGATTTTATAGACACGTGTCTTTGTTATATTCTCCTCACTTGAATTGTGACGATAAACGTAAGGGTTCCCTGAATTGTTTTGAATATATGTCTGTTGGTCTCTTTAGTTCTTTGGGTTTCTGAGCTTGAATTATTTTATTCATTGTTTGTGTGGAAGGGAAGAGCTCTGTTTAGGAGGGAGGACGGCGACCGAGAGATTCCCTAAGGGTGACAACTTGGAGTTCATATCCTGTGCACATTAACTGTCTTAGGGACCGATCATTTACATTTATGACGGGAGTTGAGGCTTTGAAATATTTGCAGACAATTACGGATAAAAGATTGCAGAGACAAAACTAAAACAATTAGATTGTATTCTTTCAGTTGAGTTAGAATGCGAATGTTCTCTAATTCATTCAGTTTTACATAAAACTGAAAAGAGAGTGCGCAGCCCTACACCCCTACCTTATTGGATCCGTCTATGGCTACTACAAAATCAGCATCCACGGTAAGCTCAGGCCACACTGTGTGGAACTAACCTGTCTGATAAGGTCCCATGCTCCGCTGTCATTTGACGGGTAGTGAACCTTGCTGTTGTAGAACATGTGTTTAACGTCCATCAGTGTTGTCGACCCGTGGATATCGAAAGGCCTCTGAAAGTATTCACCTCGAAGTATAGAGACGGTGTTCATTGTATTACACTTGGATTCTCAATGAAACATTTCATCACACTTGGATCCTCAATGAAACAGTTCATTTCAGTGTGCAGTGTGAAGGAGCCCCAATGGTTCTATAGGCAGTGTTAATGAATATAGCCCCCGATTTAAGTACCTATTTCAGTCGTACATCTGAGGTGTTGTTGTTATGCCTAATGCCCGGACATCGTTGAACATGGTCATGCTTCATCTCGAGTAAGAATATAGCTTTAGAGTGTAGCATAGATCATGGAGGGGACAACTTTCTTAAAGTATCATTAATTGTGGAGAGTCCTAAAACATAGAGCAAATATACCGTTCACATTAATTCCAAAAATTCAAAAACGAAACAACTCCGCCACCCTAATTTCGCAAACATTGAATTTGAAAGGGCTTTGCGTGGCTAGTTTGACCCACACGTGCACAGACAGTGTTCTGAGTGGTACAGTGTGTTCGAGGCTGTAGTACTGGTCACTCAGACATGCCATGGTTTCGAGGCTGTAGTACTGGTCACTCAGACATGCCATGGTTTCGAGGCCTAAAAATGTAGAGACTTTGGATTTTCCAATAAAAGTTGCAGATATTGCTTGACACTGCAGAAATTCTGGTCTCTCCTTGGGGAGAGTAAGGATTGTTTCCTGCGTTTCCACGGTTACCGGAAGTGATGCGCACTGCATCGATGCACGTGAATGAATCCGTAGTTTTCTAAAGAAAAGGAAAAATATTTGCTCGAAAGATATACACATTTTGAAATAAAAGTTGCAGAAGTGACTTGAAACCAGAAATCTCGGAGATTTCTTGCCTCTTCCTGGAGACAGGGAGTTCGGTTCCAAGACTCCCGGAAAATCCGACAGAGTTGGCGTGTCTGCAATCTATTATATCGCTTGTCCACAGCGCTGCCAGAATCTTAAAAGGTTACTTGGAGAGGGTCAAAGAACACTGGCTACTGCGGACATCGATATCGCTTAAGACAAAACAATCGACGTGAGTCGGAGGGAAATGCTTTAGGCACAGGATTCCGAATAGGAGAAGACTTATATCCGACTTCGATGAAACCAAGTCCGATGTCTGTGACCTTTACCTGTGCGAACAAATTAATCTTCTCTGATCCGCGGTGTTTGTCATGCCAGTCACAGGTTTGTGTGCCTTTATTCGCATTCATGACATTGATTCATGAGCGTGGTGTCACGTCACCCTAGTAGCCAAAGTAGCATTTGCTACCGACTCTGCGTTTTCAGTGCCCAATCATTTAATGTCTCTAAATCGTTAAAGCCATGTTCAGCTGCCCAGGGACAGCCAGACACCAGACACATAGCTCAGGGGCTCCTGTCAACTCCTTATCACTTGAAGGTCACATATACGCTCCCTGCACCAATTAGATCTATCAACATGATACAGTTAATTTGTATATTTAAAATTTATTTTCGTATGTTGTATGATATTACATATATTTACTAAATTGGTTGATATGTTGATGGATATTTTGTTTATAAAGTTATGTAATCGGACTTATACAATACCTAAACACAAACGTAAACTATCAGTTCCTAAAGATATTGCTTCACATAGTCACTGGTGACAGTTATGGTCGCAGAACTGACCCAGTGTGCTTCCCCAGCCAGTTTTATTAACACAAACTTCTGAGAGGTAATGAAGTGTTGAAAACTTGTCAAAGGGGCTTTGACGTGCTTAGAACACGTCCCAAGTCACTCTTGAATTCATTAATAATTACCTATTTCCTTTAATACGAGTCCCTTGAATTCATTAATAATTACCTATTTCCTTTAATACGAGCCCCTTGAATTCATTAATAATTACCTATTTCCTTTAATACGAGCCCCTTGAATTCATTAATGATTACCTATTTCCTTTAATACGAGCCCCTTGAATTCATTAATGATTACCTATTGCCTTTAATACGAGCCCGGACGTGTAATGTTATGATATGTGTCAGTATCGTTACCACGCCAATGCAGACGTACCAACGTGATACAATGTAAGAACAACGAAGGCAGTATTAACTGCCACTGCCATGTGCTTATTTGGTCGATAATCATGTGCACCCGATGCATGTGGGGTAACTTCCGCCAAGGAGTCCTTAACCAAGGGGAAATAACGCATTAACATGAAGTAACAGACAACCGCTAATGGCTTAGCTAGATCAGGTTAATATTAAATGTAACAGGGCCCTTATTCTTTGGAAGAGCACTGAACACCCAGTTCTCATTATGAACCTTTAAAAACACAATCTACGTGTTTGCACAAGGCTGGCCCTTTTGGTTTTTTAGACCAGCCAGTATTCAAGAAGCAGGACCTCTACATCCCGGGGCTCTTATTTAACGCCCAGCTTTTATTAGAGACACGGCTTTAACAAGAGAAAATCCGTTATAATCAGCTACCTTCAAGCTGACGGCGAAGTGCCAGATATAGTTTTGGATATGGTAGAAAGGACCACTTGTAACCCATGCTACAGGCTCTGCACTATATCTCCCGCACGGTGCGCATACTTAAGTGTTGTGGGGCCTTGGACTTTACAATATTATCCGCATAATTACTTTATCAATATATAATGACGTCTCAAAGAAACTATACCAGAACAAATGTTGGCTATTTCCAGAGATATGTATTCAAGAGAGTGTTGTTTCAGCACCATGCGAACAAAATGAAACTTCACTGAGATAAGAAACGTTTTGATGAACAGTGAGATAGAGACAGAGGTTGGTAACGGCTGTAATCGTTTTCCCCTGTGTCGTTTCTTTCTGTTAGCATACTTTATGAGAACAGAACCAGAAGAGTGGATCTATGCTGACGTCCAAAAGAAAGTATACCAAATGATTTCAATTATTTCCACTTACGTCTTTATGCTATAATTGATCAAAAGGATGCTTGGATTTTGGTGAGTATAATTTGATTGACATCATCTCATTAATAAAACTTCCAAGTCTTGAAGGTATATCTCTTGTATATCCAACGCATTTGTGAATTTATTCAGTAGTCTGTCAACATCTTGGTATACTTTCTTTTGGACGTCAGTATAGTTGATCAAACAGGACGTTTGGCAAGATCGTGGATCTGTTTGCATCGTGAAGGACTCGTGATCATTATTAGAATCATTGTATTAGAAGAAACCATCTTCCATATCAACCTCCGTATAGACCATGCTGGCAAATGTGCATGTCTCCCTCCAAACCAACCTAGGGGCGCGGAATGGCGCAGTGGTTAGCGCGTCGGCCGAGCAATCTGCCAGCCTTGGCGGTTGTGGTCCGAGTCTCTCCTGGGCATCTCTCTTTCAGCTCGGAGAGACAGGAGCCCCGACACCGACGTTATGTTGGTGAGACCGTGGTGATGTGACTGAAAGATTGCCAAAAACAACGTAAAACACCAAATCACTCACTCACTCCAAAACAGAATACCTACACGATGCAAGAAATTAATATGAATGTAATAGTATCTGATAAATATTGCTCACCCTTCGTTTGAGCAACTCGAATGCAGTGATGCCCAAGGACCACCAGTCCACAGGATAGCTGTATCCGCGGCATTCTTCCAATGAACACAGAAAAACCTCGGGCGCTAAAAAAACACAAATGTCACAGTGCTGAGGCAAGTCTTAAAATACTGGACTTCATTTCAGTTTAAATATTCTTCTCTCTACCAATTCAAGACCGACACAGAACGTTCTTATAGCAACATTTCTTATCTATTCTACCTTGATGGTAAACAATATTTAAACAGTTAAACCCTAACAGAATCATCAAAGCGTAAGTGTAATCCGCCATGAAGATCTGACACATCCCTTCAGAGGTCATATACCCGTTCAATGAAATCATTCGTTCCTCACTGAATTTCATTTATGGATAACGACCTAAGCTCATACTTTTGTCAAAACCCTGAGTCTGCGCTACAGTTTTCAAACATTTCTCTTTCTTTGTGTACACCGATGGCAACAGGCTGTCACGCTCACCGGATACGCTATATATACTCCCCTCTAAAACTCGCACCACGCATGCCCAGCAATCCTGACACGTCCGGCATAACCAAACGCACATTACGTTAGTAAGTCCAGCATAGAAGACTGACCATCTTACTCGACCACATTCGTCTCCGTTATGCAGCCTCAGCTGGGAAAGGCAGCGAGCTGAGGAACAATAATTGTTCTGGAAAGTCTTTCCACTATTACGAGTGGTTGTCGCCACCGTAATGGTGCCAATACCCATTTTCAGCTGGGCCGACTGAAACAATTGGAGTAAAGTAATGTGTGCAAGTGTTCAACAGAGCGCTGGCTAAGATCACAAGCCTCTAATTTTACACATATTTAAGGAACTTTACAGCCCAACCTTTGACGGAGCTGTATCAGATCTTCATACTACACCGTAAACAAGAGAATTAGCATTTTAACCTGACGTATTGATACGTAGACCTAGATGCCAGTAGACAGGTGGTAGTAAGCCTCAATAAACTTCGAAAAACGTGATGCAGGCACGCTTTCATGACCGTTGGAACTGTAACTATTAAGGAGCATTCTCACCATACGGCGGGTTGATACAACTCGTCTATTTCAACCGTGTTAGCTCACAAGCTGAAACGATTTAAACTCGTTATCAACTTTTTGATAGCACGTTGAAGCGATTACAATACGTGTTCTATTTGAATCTTCAAGTTGAACGGAATCAGCCAACCACATTGCCGAACATCACAGCTCAGGGGAGTGATCTCGCCTTCTGCAATGGTTACATACAAGAATGGCTTCAAAAGTTGACACTGGTAAGCGAGGGCAGGGGTCAGGAATTCCCCGATTGTGGGACTAAGATCCCCGACAGCGGAGGGGGGGGGGGGGTGTAGCCCCTGCCCTCTCCCGGCAAGGAACAGTGGCATTCATTAACTATTCCCTTAGGCAAGAGTCTTGGTGGAACGTTTCATTCATTCTCTGTCAAAAGCATATTTTGCTTTTCGTGTTATTATTTTCGTTCGCCTATCCAATGTATTACAGATTGGCAAAAAACATTGATTCGGAATTCATGTTTTAATATATGATCACGCGTTAAACTCTCGAGAAAGATCAAATTCAACTCCAATATTTGATCGCTCAGAAAGTTCATCAGCTTCTTGTTTCAACCGAGTTGAAATCAACTAATCGGAAAGTGAGAACGCACCTTTACTGAAACGTTACAACAAGTTTCCATGTCTGGTTGATAACAGTATTGATCAAATGACATCACGAAAGTGAGGTTAATAAAGAGGGCGGCATTAATTAAACAGGAACTTAAACAGATGCCGAAGGTCACCCTACCCATGTAAGGCTTGGTTCCAGACATTGATGTTGCCAGTTCTCCGGTCGCTAACGTTGTCGCTATGTTGAAGTCGGTTACATGAACATGACCTGTGAACAGAGAACGAAAGACGATTAGAGAGCGATCATTTAATTTTTATAGAGCGGCCTTTAACCGTTCACACCCCCTTACCTCACCCTTTTAAATTGTATTTTAAATTTTTTTAAATATTTTGAAAACTCGTGAAATGGACTGAGACTGCACTATCTTGAATCTTCATTGTTTTATAAAATTATATGTAACTGACAACTGATATGTTCATGAACTAAGTTGCGCCCCCCCACCTCTTTACACAAATCTTGGAATCCGCCCCTGATTCGATACAGATCTAGAATAACACATTTCGGGTAGATGCAACTCCTCAATGGCGTCATTGACGTGCATATCGTACAATAAATATCGTATACACTTTGAAATACGACCGAGGAAAAATAAACTTATTATTAGCCCGTGGTGAGATCACTCGTTTGATAACAATTAGTTGGTTACACATATTGTTAGATAAGATCTCGTGCAGCCGGGACTACTTTTATTGCTGATCACGTGATCAAATACTATTCAAGCATTGGTCTCGTTTGTTGTATTTTATTCTGGCCTTTTTCCAAATTTGTATTCATACGCGTGACCTAGAAACCATCAATGGCACTTCCGTAAACTTGATGGGCTGATTCTCTTTTCCCACACAGCTAATGGGCGAGTAATAAATAAAACACCAAACTTGCTCCCGTGTATACCATTTGTATTGAATGGTTTTGGTATCTGACGAGCGAAAGCCATTCACTCGTTTCAATAAAAATGGTATCACACGGGAGGTCGTTTAGCATTCTATATGCATGGTACACATGTAATAGATATGCATTCAAGAGAGCGTTGTTTTAGCATGACGGAGTCAATTGATAATCCATGACAACAGAGACTTTGGATGAACAGTGACGCAAAGACACATGGGATTCAAAAAGAGACTCAATTTCAATTCGCATCATTTCTTTTGGACTTTTGAATATATATCTTACCATTTCATCATAATTTACATTACATATATTTCACATGTTAATACTAAATGATCAAACCCCACGCGTTTAATGCAGACTAAGAGAAAACTTTTAAAAAATCTCGGAAAACTGTCGTTTGAGATTTTCGTACAGAAGATCTGCACAAATATCTCAGATTATATTTAGTACATTGTATTTTCCACTCTCTTAAAAGCTGTCATTTCAGTATTTATCTATTACACTTCGCTGCGTATAGAAATACTGTATCTCACATATCGGACACCAGTCATTCCAGATGACATTTAAATGTATTTTACGTGAAACTGACATTTCTACACACCTCATTTATCAGACACACATATTGCATACAGCTAACGGTTTTATTTCCACCCATCTATTGTTACCAGGTGCTCTGAGAATTAAATACCCGATCTCTTTTCACCTCACATTTCAATGACAATTAAACCGACATCCCTGGTAATACTTCAAGGTAGAAACACGACCATAATGAAGCCGTCCAATGCAGCGTCTATTTATGAATATACCGTATTTCCTCTATCAGGCGCCCGGGGGTCCATTTATTTCGAAGGGGCTTTCGGGGG